>SJYC01047071.1:0-19530 GCA_006408675.1 Madoqua kirkii | reverse complement strand
AATTTAAAAATAAAATAGACAACAAGGTCCTAATGTATGGTACAAGGAATTATATTCAATATCGTAATAAATCATAATGGAAAAAACTATGGAAAAGATACATATATACATATATGAACCATCTTGCAGTAAATCAGAAATTAATATTTTGTAAATCAACTACAATTAAACATTTTAAAAATTGAAAATGGGCAGAGGATCTGAATAGATGTCACTCCAAAGAAGATATATAAATAGCCAATAAACACATCATAAAAAGCTCATCAGTTAGTTAGGGGAATGCAAAACCACAGCGAGGCTCCACACCCAGAAGGATGGCTTTCACTGAAAAGACAGACAATACCAAGCGCTGGCCGGAAATGAAGAAGCTAGAACCCTCGTACACTGTTGGTGGGAATGTGAAATAGTACAGTCACTTAGAAAAGCATTTGGACAGTTTCTCAGAATGTTAAACATAGAGTTACTGTAAGACTCAGAAATTCCATTTCTAGGTCTACACCCCAGATAAATGAAAACTTAGGTCTATGAAAATCTTGTACCCAAATGGTCACAATTGTTTTATTCATAATAGCTAAAACACAGAAGAATTTCAGAGAAGCCATGGCAAGCCACTCCACTACTCCTGCCTAGAAAATCCCATGGACAGAGGAAACTGGTGGGCTGCCGTCCATAGGGTCGTGAAGAGTCAGACACAACTGAGCGTCTTCACTTTCACTTTTCACTTTCAAGCATTGGAGAAGGAAATGGCAACCCATGGTCTATGAAAATCTTGTACCCAAATGGTCACAATTGTTTTATTCATAATAGCTAAAACACAGAAGAATTTCAGAGAAGCCATGGCAAGCCACTCCACTACTCCTGCCTAGAAAATCCCATGGACAGAGGAAACTGGTGGGCTGCCGTCCATAGGGTCGTGAAGAGTCAGACACAACTGAGCGTCTTCACTTTCACTTTTCACTTTCAAGCATTGGAGAAGGAAATGGCAACCCATTCCAGTGTTCTTGCCTGGAGAATCCCAGGGATGAGGGAGCCTGGTGGGCTGCCGTCTATGGGGTCGCACAGTTAGATGCAACTGAAGCAACTTAGCAGCAGCAGCAGCAGCAAAAAGAACTTAGTGTCTATCAGCTGATGAGTGGATAAGCGAAATGTTTCATGCTCATATGATGGAATATTATTCAATCATTAAAAGGAACAAAGTACACACGGGTTAACCTTCAAGTTATGATAAATTAGCCACAAAAGGCAACATACAAGGTTCCATTTATATGAAATATTCAGAATAGATAAAGCTGTCCAGGCAGAAAGATTAGTGGTTGCCAAGAGCTGGGAGTGGGGAGTGGGTTAATGGAGTTAGGTTACCAGTGCGTTTAAGGTTGCTTTTGGGGGTGATGAAAGCATTCTAAAATTGTTTATGGTGATGTTACACAGCTCTGTGAGTGCACGAACTGAATGGTACGTTCCAGGTGTGGAATTCTATGCTATCTCAAAAACCTTCTAGATTTTTATAAAACCTGTAGGCGAAAAGGAAAAAAAAAGAATCTGAAGTTGCTTATTAGTATCACATATCCTAGCCCATCTTGTATAATATAATTCAGAGAGAGGAAGGGACTTGCCCAGACCTCATGGCTGGTGGGCGGCAGGGCTGGCCACCCACCCCTTGCTGCATTCCCCTGGCGGTGGAACGGAGACTGTGACCCTGGTGGGTCCCGGACCTTGGGTCTTCTGGTGGCCTGGTACCTGGCCAGCCCCCCTCTATTCCGCATGTCCCACCCTGGAGGACAGCTGTGGCTCCCTAGAGAGACTGCCTGGGAGCTGCTATGCAGGGGGCAGCTGGATCCCCAAATATAATCACAGCCAAGATGGAACCGGGTGGTTTCCCATTTCTGCCAAGAACACAGAGCCACTCTTCTCTTGAGCTCCCCTCCCCAGAGCCCTTCCCAGCGGTTTCACCAGGGCTGCAGTATTCGTGGGACACACGGGCCCACCTCTTAAGTGGCTCCCATCCCGAGTGCAGCCTCAGTCATTCTTCATCGAGGGTCTGCACCATGCGGTCCTGAATTGGGTACTGGGGGCAGCACTGCATCCCCTGTACACCCTCCTTGTCCTGGAGGCCACCCTACCAGTCACTGGGCCTCCACCAGACCCTCCAGTCCAGCCCGTTACACGACTGTGGCTAGTCCCAGCCCCAAACATCTAGGCCAAAGCAAGCTCCTCAGCCTAGCGTTTAAGGCCCTTCGAGGTCTGGTCCCTGCCTCTCCTACCACGTGAATGCCCAGGGCTCCTGCAAAAGGAACCTGATTCCAAACTGTTCTTGGAACGACCCCTAGCTGATTCCATCCCTCCCTTTTGTTCACTGCATTCCCTCGCCTGGAATGCCCTTCCCTAGCCTGTCTAGTTGGTCCAAGTCTCTGCTGCTGGAGGCTAAGTAGGAGGAAAACGGGGAGCAGAGAAGCCCCTGGCCCTCTCTCTGGCTGGGGCAGGTGCAGGGACGCCAACGAGGTGGTTGCCAAGGCTCTATTCATCAGAGTCAGCCCAAGTGAGCTCTTGCCAAGTGCTCCACGGGTTAACCCACTGGCTCCCATGAAGTCATCATCTGTCATCGTTCCCCTTGTGCACAGGAGTAATCAGAAGTCACCTGCTCAGTGCCACACGCATGAGATAGTGGCAGAGCGGGGACTTGAGCCCGAGCAGAGCCGGACTCTGGTGCTGCCCTCTGAACCGCAGTGCCCCTTCCCTGCCTGAAAGAGCCACCCGGCTTCGGCCCCAGCTCTGGCTCCACTTGCAGCCTCGGGCCACATCATTTCCTGTTGGAGGGCCTCAGTGTCCCCATCCTCACCAAGGGGAGGAGGATCCTGCCTCCCTACTCAGAGGACAGTCTCTATCAGGTGGTCCCACAAATACACCAGGCCCAGAGAAGCGGAGATAGCGACCCCACAGAGAGCCGTAGCCTCTCCCTGGCTGCTGGGGGGACAGACCAGCAAAGGGACTGTGCCACCAGGGTGGGTAATAGTACTGTCTGGATGTATACAGTGCTATGTATACAAGAGGCACTAATGAGAACCCACGGTGGTGGGGGCGGGAGAGAAGGCACAATCTGTTTATAGGGCACATGCTAACCTGCAAAATGTATTCCAGTATACGGAGAAGGCAATGGCACCCCACTCCAGTACTCTTGCCTGGAACATCCCATGAAGGGAGGAGCTTGGTAGGCTGCAGTCCATGGGGTCGCTACAAGTCGGATACGACTGAGTGACTTCACTTTCACTTTTCACTTCATGCATTGGAGAAGGAAATGCAACCCACTCCAGTATTCTTGCCTGCAGAATCCCAGGGACGGGGGAGCCTGGTGGGCTGCCATCTATGGAGTCACACAGAGTTGGACACGACTGAAGTGACTTAGCAGCAGCAGCTAGTGGGGAAGAATTCATCTGTCAATGCAGGAGACGCAGGAGACTTGAGTTCAGTCTTGATTTAGATCCCCTGGAGTAGGAAATGGCTACCCCACTCCAGTACTCTTGCCTGGAAAATTCCATGGACAGAGGAGCCTGGCGGGTTACAGTTCACGGGACTGCAAACAGTCAGACACAGCTGAGCAACGAGCACCATACATTAGATCCAGAGAAGTACTGTTTGATTCCTAGAACAGTCAAATTCATAGTTAGAAAGCACACTAGTAGATGCCCAGGGCTGGGGGTGTGGAGGGGCAATGAGGAGCTGGTGTTTAACGAGCACGGAGTTTCAGCTTGAAAGAAGAGAAACTGTTGGCTGCTCAGCGGCGTCCGACTCTGTGACTCCATGGCTGCAGCCCCCAGGCTGCAGGCTCACCTGAGCCACTGGGAAGCCTAGAGGAGGGAAATTCAGGAGACGTGATGGTGAGAGGTGCACAGCAGTAAGAATGTCCTTGGTGTCACCTAGCGGTGCGGTGAGATGTGCTCAGAATAGCATGTTTTGTATGATGTGACTTTTGTTGCTGTTATTTAGTCGCTAAGTCTTGGCTGACTCTTTTGCGACCCCACGACTATTACCACACACACACATTTTTAAAAGTGCTGTGTGGATCCACGAGGGGGTTGGAGGAGGGGAGATGTGAGCTGAGGGGTGAGGGACAATCAAAGGTTTGCCAGGCAGCCAAGGGTGCGAAGGACACCCCAGGCTTTGGGAGGCAGGAGAGGGTCAGCGTGAAGCCTCTGCCCTCGGGTACCCTGCAGCTGGAGAGGGCAGTCCCACGGTGGGAGCTGGGCTGAGGCTTTGGGGCAGCATTCCTGCTGGCCTGCCTCTGGGGCCCTGAGCTCCCGAGACCCCGAGCAGCAGGGGTGAGTGGGCCTCTGGGATGACCCCCCACTCCGAGAGTGACCCTTCACTCTTCACTGCCCTTTAGGAAGAGCCTCTCCGCTCCAGCCCCTCCCCGCTGGTTACACATAAGGGGAGGAACTGGGGTCAGCCCGCAGTGTTGGGTGAGGAACAAGCTCAGATCTCCTCCTGGCCGCCTCTGCTGGGTCCTGGGGCTGGGGGCTCCGGGAGGCAGGGCCCAGGCCCAGCCCTCACTGGGACCAGGCCCTTGGCTTGGGGTCTAGCCCAAGGGGACTGGGCACAGAAGAAGACCACCTGTTCACTGGTTACCTGCAGCACCTCCTCGGGTGCCCAGGGTGGCACGCAGCCCAGAGGGGCCCAGGGCTCTGTCGCCCCTCAGATCAGCCCACGGGGATCAGGAAAGGCCTGGCAGAGTTTAGGGCTGCAAAAAGCTAGAGTCTAAACCTCTGTGCGCCCCCTTTTACAAACGGGGAAACTGAGGCCCAGCTTGGGGGTAAAGGAGTGTCAGTGTCCCCTGGCCTGTAGACTCTCTGGGCTCTCAAGGAGGAGGTGGAGAGCCAGGCTGGGCCTTGCCCCTCCACGAGAAGGGCACGCAAGGGCGGAAGTGGAGCTGGGACTGGGGCCTGTGCCAGCTGGTCCTGGGGGGCCCCCTGGGTTGTGGTCAGTGCCAAGGCAGGGCCAGACCAAGAGGGGGACCATCTCGGTCACTCAGGGCTGCTCCCAGCCTGCCCCACGCTGGGAGGGGCGGCCCTGGGCCTCAGCAGGGGCCGAGGACCCTCCGCCCCCATTCCAGGCCTGTCTGCTTCTCCTGTGACGAGGGGGCCACTCCCCGCCCGCCCCGCGCACTGCCTCCCCGGGGCCTCCTTAGGAGGACCCTCTAGACTGATTCATCTTTCCGAGGGAGGAGGCGGTGAAAGGGACAGCGTGGCCGAACCCAGAGAGAGGTCAGAGGAGCCAGTGTGTCCGGGCCCGCTGTCCAGACAAGGAAACTGAGGCCCCAAGCTCGCGAGGCTGGCCCGAGGCCACCCGGAGCCCCGGGCTGGGCTGCGGCGGGCGCTGGCCCCCGCGGGGGTCCCCGCAGGCCGCGCCGCCTCGTCGCCGGGCGCCGCCGGTTCTTTGTCTCCCGCGGTCACCATGGCTACGCGTCCCAGCGCCGCCTCCGCCCGCGGCCGGCGGGATTTCTCTTCCGCCGGGCTGCAAGAACCCAGCCGCAGGCGGGGGCGGGAAGCGGCCGGCGGCGCGGGCGGGCGGGCCTCGGTCTCCTGACCCGGCAAATGGGCGGGCACGTCGCCAGGGAGGGGCCGGCGGAGCCCCTGACCCTCTCCTTAGCGGGTGCTGAGTGACCTGGGGTCTCTGCTCCCCTTCCCGCCCGTGTCACGAGGGTGAGATTCCAGGCGGTGGCGAGAAGGGCCCAGGAGCCGAGGGACACGGGCAGGTGCGGGTGCCCACTCCTTGGTAGCCAGTGTCATTATTCTGAATAAAACGTGGTGACTTGGGTCCAGGGGACCGGGTCTGCAGGCCCGGCTGGTGCAGGGCGGCGGCCTCATTGAGCAGAACACATCTCCACCCCCAGCCATCATTAGGAAGAGCTGAGCCTGGATCTGATGACAAAGGACACTGCAGGGAAGAGCACTTTATGTGGAGGGAACAGCATAGACAACGATCCAGACATCCAGACGTCAGAGATCTGGAGCCCCTCCCTAAGCTGAAAGCAAGCCAGGTCATAGGAGGACCCGCAGAGACCTGGGGGAAGGCCAGCCCTTCTGGCTCCTCCCCAGAGGAGCCCGTGTTTGGTGCTCGGCCCTGCTGTCGCCCAGGCTGGAATTCTTAATTTTTGAACAGAGTTCCTGCAGTCTCCTTTTACACTGGGCTCTGCAAATTATGCAGCTGATCTTCACCGAGGCAGTGCAGAGCCAATGGAGGGCTTTGTGTTTAATTATTAGTTTTTAATGCATAGAATTTACCATTTTAAAGTGTGCAGTTCACAGGGAACTTATTCAATATCCTGAAATAAACCACAGCGGAAGGGTATGAAAAAGAAAACATGTATATATATGTGTGTGTGTGTGAGACCATCACCTTCCTGTACACCAGAAACTAACACAACCTGTAAATCAACTATACTTCAATTAAAATAATAACAATTTGGGGAAGGGGGGAGGGAGGCTCAGGGGGAGGCGTTATATACATACTTAGGGCTGATTCCACTTGTACAGCAGCAACTAACAAAATTGTAAAGCAATTATACTCCAATTAAAAAACACATTTAAAAAAAAGGCAAGATGATGCCGGTCAGACGCCCGATGACCAATTTCAGGATGACTGTCAGAGCTGACTGATGTTTCTACATGTAGCCCCCTCCCTCTGCATATAAAAACTCTTGCCCCTGACAGGGTAGGGAGTCAGCCTTTGGACAGGAGCCTGCCCTCCCCACCCGCCTACCCCAGTCCCTAGCCCCATTCCCAGCATCTGAAATAAACTTTACTTTCCACTAAAATAATAATAATCGTAAAAGTGTGCACTTCAGAGGCATTAAATGACACACTGTGTGCAGCCACCACTGCCATCCATCCGCAGAACTCTCTCCATCCTGCGAAGCTAAACCACTCCTCATCCCCCCAGCCCCTGGCGACCGCCCTCCCACTGTCTGTCTCTGAGCAAGGTTACACTAAGCACCTCCCATGAACGGCATCATGGAGACGTGCCCTTCCCTGGCTGGATTCTTCTACTCAGCAAAACATTCTCAAGGTTCATTCATGCTGTAGCTTCTGTCAGAATTTCCTTCCCTTTGAAGCCTTGAATATATACCACTGGACGGATAAACCACATAATTTATCCAGTCACCCTTCCATAGAGAGAAAGCCAGAGGGTTCCCCGTGGCTTACAGTCTCACTTGTCCAGCCCCAGCCTCACCTGACACTACCCACCCTTGCTCCCAGCATTCACTTTTCTGCTATCAGTAGGTTTCTGTTAATGAAAAACCTAGATAGCGTATTAGAGAGCAAAGTCATTACTTTGCTGACAAAGGCCCATATAGTCAAAGCTACAGTTTTTCCAGTAGTCGTGTATGGATGTAAGAGTTAGACCATAAAGAAGACTGAACACCAAAGAACTGATGCTTTTGAACTATGGTGTTGGAGAAGACTCTTGAGAGTCCCTTGGACTGTGAGAAGATCAAACCAGTCAGTCCGAAAGGAAATCAGTCCTGAATATTCATTGGAAGGACTGATGCTGAAGCTGAAGCTCCAGTCCTTTGGCCACTTGATGCTAAGAGGCAGCTCATTGGAAAAGACCCTGATGCTGGTAAAGATTAAAAACAGAAGGAGGTGACAGAGGATGAGATGGCTGGATGGCATCACCAATTTAATGGACATGAGTTTGAGCCAACTCCAGGAGATGGTGAAGGACAGGGAAGCTTGGCATGCTGTAGTCCATGAGGTTGCAGAGTCAGGACAGGACTGAATAACTGAACAAGGACAACAGCAACAATGTATCAGGTGCTGGGGGTACATCAGAGAACAAGAAGGACAAAGACTTGCCTCCAGAGGCACCCAGGCCTAGGGATGCCAGTTCCCTCACCCAACCCAGGCCTGGGACTTGGGGTCTCTAATCCTGCCACTCCCCTGCCTGTGCGCACCCCTCCCCTCACTTCTTTCGCTTTAATTCTCTCATGCTCCCCTCAGACTTTCTTTCTCAGAGCAGCCTTTCCGCCTTACCAGCGTGGTCAGGCCCTCCTTTGCACACGTCTGTACTTCCCTGCCCCTCTTTGCAGCAGAGGTTAGCACAGCCGCTGTGGTGGGCCACTGATTTACAAGCGGATCATGAAATCAATTTATGAAACAAGCAGCGTTTTCTTTCTTTTATGCAAAACTGTCATACAGGGCAACGCACCCATTTTAAGTAGCTAGGTCTTTAAGGTTTAGCCAGTGTGTGCATGAAACAGCATTTCCATCCCCCAAGATGTTCACCAGTGCCCCCCCCCCATCAGTCAACTGCTTGTCGCCGTAGATTAACTTGGCCTGCTTTAGAACTTCACATAAATGGGACCATACAGTAGGTAAGAATCCAGCAGGATTCTTTCGACCCACTGTCATGTCTGTGAAATTCACCCATGGTGTTGTGGGTATTGTTTGGTCAGTAAGTCGTGTCTGACTCTTCGTGACCCCATGGACTATAGCACATCAGGCTCCTCTGTCCATGGAATTTCCCAGGCAAGGATACAAGAGTGGGTTGCCATTTCCTTCTTCGGAAGATCTTCCCAACCCTGGGATCAAACCCACGTCTCCTGCATTGGCAGGTGGATTCTTTACTGCTGAGCCACCAGGGAAGCCCTTTATTTTCACTGCAAAGCGGCATTCCTTTGTACAGATACACCACATTTGTTTATCCATCCACAGCTGATCGAAAGTTGGGTTTTTTCTATTTTTGGACAACTACAAATGAAGCATTTTTTAAATGAAATAAGGGTAAGCTCTGTTCCATACGCTTTTCCTTGCTGTAATTGAAGACATATGTGCAGGGCATGGGGTAGAATGCCACGCTTCCTGCCGCCACACGGAGCAGCCAGCTCAGGAGCGCCCGTGTCCGTGGTCGGGGGCAAGTGGGGTCCTCATCAGAACTCAGCAGGCCTTGCTCTGGGCAAGCGTAGGAGTGGAGAGGGTGGTCTGTGTCTGAAAAGGGATCCACTGACCCAGAGGTCTGGGCTCAGGCGGCGGGACCCCTGACAGTCTTGGGGAGGGTGTGCCGTCCCTGTTCTCAGGCCCCACCCTCTGGCTGGTCCCCACCTCCTTCTAGAGCCTGGGAGGCAGCCCGACTCGGCTGCTCAGCAGCCCTTCCTCTCAGATCCCATCCCCACCATCAGGATTTCCTCCCCTGCTACAGCCTGAGCCCTGATTGTGGGAGACCGGGGAGCTCCGGAAAGGAGCCTGACAACCCCCCACCGGGGGCCTTGGACTTGGGCTGCAGGGGCCCCTGGGCAGGCACATGTCTCTTATTACTCTAAGCTGTCCCTCCAGGCTGGGGCTGCCGTGCCCAATATCAAGTTGAGTCAACTGAGGCCAAGAGACTGGGGCTCAGCCACGAGGGGCTGGAGCACTGGGGCAGGGGGGTTGGGGGAAGGCAGTTCAGACCCAAATTCTGACACACACTCCTTTCCGGTTCTATCCATGGCCCAGTCCCATCCATGCTCCCCTTGGAGGGCCCCCGACTCCTCTCTCTGCCCCCCTCACCATCTCCTGCCTCCCCTCTGAGGACAGCTGTGCTCTTGTCATCCCCATTTTGCAGATGAGAAAACTGAGACCTGGAGAGGTTAAGCAAGTTGTCAAGGCCACTTTAAAGCAGGTGTAGGGAGGAAGTGACGAAGCCAGAGTTGTCCTCCAACCACAATGTTCCAGGAACAGGGTGTCTCGGCCAGTCCCAGCCCTGCTTGGCAGGTGGGCAGCCCTGAGTGGCCCTGGGCCCTGCCCACGCAGGTGGGCAGACACCCCCAGAGATCCCTTTCTGTCTCCACCTCTCACACCATTCCTTTCCTCCCAGCTCCTTTACACCAGACCTTCCTCAACATTCAGGCCACACTGCTGTGAGGTCCTAGGACTCAGGCCTGTGACAGGTGTTCCCAGACAGACTTGGATTCCCAGAGCAGTGAGGGGGTGGGGGAGAAAGCCCAGTGGTCTGCCTGGAGGTGTCCAGCCACATCTGTTCAGTCACTCAGTCGTGTCTAACTCTTTGGGACCCCATGAACTGCGGCATGCCAGGCTTCCCTGTCGATCACCAACTCCCAGAGTGTGCTCAAACTCATGTCCAGCAGCTGAGTTACTAAGAGCAAAATCTTACACTCAAGCTGAACACCCACCACTGGGGACTGGGCACACCAATGCGGGCTCCTGGCACAAGGGTCTGGGAAAAGAGGTGAGATGGCTCTCTCTGGGGGTCTTGGCATGAGAGAAGAGTGCCTGGCCAGGCGGCAAAGTGAATACAGTGGGGTGCAGACCATGGGTGTGCAGAGAGAGACCCCTGCGTGCCTGGGAGAGACGGACGTCAGCAGGAACAGGAGGACCCCTGGGGACCTGCGAGGCCTAACAGCAGTCACCCTGCTGGACACCCCTGCTGGGCCGCGCTTTTCCAAGACATCCTGCTTCCCAGTGTTCATACCAGAAACATTTACTACTTAGATTAAAAACAAATTATCAAATTATACAAAATCTACTGAACGAAAAACAAAACCTCACGGGAACCTTAAGAGTTTTTCCACGAAATGTCTACGGAGAGGGGGACTACAAGGGTGGGGGCATCTCGCCTGGGGCCTGAGTCTCCCCCCTAGTCCTGGGGTAGGGATCCGGGTTGCCCCTCCCTACTTCCTTCCCAAACCCTCCCAGTCCCCAGGTTGTTACCGTATTCTCCATGTGGAAGCTCCAGTACCACATTCCCCTGAGCACGTGCCACTCAGTTTCTCCCCCGGGACTGCCATTCTTGCCCTGGATCCGCAGAACCCCTCCCCACAGGGTGAGGAGAAGCTCCATGGCTCAGCATCCCCGGGGACTCCGCTGTTCCCTCCAGGGAATGGTGCTCCTCCCCCTTGTCTCTTTCTCTATTAATTAATGTGTATTTTTATCAAAGCAATGTAATAAAGTATAAGCACTTGACACGCACAGAATTTTCCAAGATACACAGGCCTACAGTGTCGAGCAGCAAGCCCTCCCCAACCACCCCACCCCCACCCCTCCCCGGATCAGTCAACGCTTCTGACTTCTTCTGGGTTTTATCTCCATGTTTATAAATAACATGCTTGTGCTGCTGTTACTTGATTTACCAATTTGAGCCATTATCTACTGACTTCCTCTTACAGAAGACAAGGGTTGAGCTCCCTCACACACAGTCCCCCTCGGCTACACACCCACACAGTACTCTCCCCCTCTATCACTTCTTATTACCAATACGCAACAATTTTTAGTTCAAGGAATATTCAGTTGTTTGATGATTATGTAAACACTGTCTGCTACTGAGTCAAGTAATGTAAATGTGGTTGTATTTCCTTTCTGGTTTAACTTTTAGTTTTTCATGAAGTTAATAATTAGCTTTGTTTAGGCTACTTTAAAAGTGGGTCCTACATTTTAAGAAAGTGGCTCCCAATATAAAATAATGAAATTGGATCATTTGTAGAGGCGTGGATGAACCTAGAGAGAGTCATACAGAGTGTAAGTCAGAAAGAGAAAAGTAAATATCGTATATTAATGCATACATGTGGAATCTAGAAAAAATGGTACAGGTGACCTTACTTACAAAGCAGAAATAGAGACACAGATATAGAGAACAAACGTATGGATACCAAGGGGGAGAGGGGTAGGAGGAGTTGGAAGGTTGGAATTGACACATATACACTATTGATACTATGCATAAAACAGACAACTCATGGGAACATGAGTTCCCTGCAGAGCACAGGGAATTCTGCTTAATGCCCTGCAGTGTCCTAAGTGGGAGGGAAATCCAGAAAAAGGGGGGAAGTATGTATATGTACGGCTAATTCATTTCGCTATGCAGTAGAAGCTGACACAGCATTGTAAAGCAACTATACTCCAATAAAAACTACTTAATAGAAATAAGTGGCTCCCAAAGACCCCACCGTCTGGTGTTCACACACTTTTGCAGCCCCTGTCCTTGAGTGTGGGCGTGACCTTGACTCATTCTAACCAACTGAACATGGCAAAGGCGACGGGATAGACATGGTCTTATAGTCTAGGATCGCAGAGCCTGTACGCAGGTGTCTCTTGGACCCTCCTTAGCTAGGAAGGAGCAAACTGCAAAGTCATGTGGTCACAGCAAGAAGTTGTGTGTGGCCTCTGGAAGTCGAAGGCAGATGCTGGGCAAGAGTCGGCAAGAAGCTGGAGCCCTCAGTTTTATACAGCAAGGAACTGAGTTCCAGCACCATCGTCAGCGAGCCTGGAAATGGATCCTTCCCCAGTCCAGCCTCAGATGAGTCTGCGGTCCCATCAAGCACCCCGGACGACTCAGCTCAGTTATGCCTAGACTTGCCTAGAAGGTAAATTTGTGACAATTTGTTAGACAATGATGGGTTACTGATAGCTTGCTTACTTATCCATTTCTAAGTATACCCAATGGTGGACAGTCTCTCAATATTATTTCCTACCTATCAAAGAAACTGTGCTCCGCTCGGTCCATACCTTCCCTGTCAGAGCCACCCCACCACCATCACCACCCCTCAACGATCCAGGCTGCCTGCTTCTGTTTCCCCGACCCAATCTTTCTTGTTCTTGGTTTCCTTGCTTTGCTAGAGAACCTCCTCCAGGAACTTCCTGAGAAAAGGAGCATGGAAGATTGATTAGTATAACTCTTGCACATCTGAAGAGGTCTTCAGTCAACATCATGCTTGGTGATAGCTTGGCTAAGTATAGAATTTCATGTTAAAAATCATTTTTGCCAGCAATTATTTTTAGAATTAATTTTTTTAATTAAAAATATTTAAACTATTTTTTAAAACATTTTGGCCATGTCACATGGCATGTGGGATCTTAGTTCCCAGACCAGGGGTTGAACCTGCACTGTCTGCTCAGCAAGGTGAATTGTTAACCCCTGGACCCTAGGGAAGCTCCTTCAGCAGCACTTTGAAGGCATTTCTCCATTGACTTCTTAGCTCCCAGTGCTGCTGCTGGGAAGCCCAGAGTGTCTCTGACGCTCAGCCCTTTCCATGAGACAGACTCTCTGGAACTGATTAGTGTCTCTGCTTTATCCCTGGTGCTCTGGAACCCTCTGCCTTGAGGGAGGGGAGAGGGGGGTGGTCTTTGTGGAACTCTGAGCAGGGCAGGCCTCTGTACTCTGGGGACTCACACTCTGCAGGCCTCTCCTCCTGGGACTTCTGTACTTGGATTTAGCAATTATCCTCTAATCCGCCCCCCCCCCCCACCATTTCTTTGTCATTTAGGTCTACTCCTTAGGGATTTCCCTACCTTTTACTCCCATCCTTATTTCAAATATTGTCTTTTAAACTTCTACAAGCTCTTGGCTCCATTAAAACAAATAACATTATTCTGGCTTAATGTCCTCTCTGAGGAATTAGGATTCATTCTGACGTTTTTCGTCTGCCCCCTGATTCCTCTCCTTTCATCTTACTTCCTTTTCTATCTTTGTTTTGGTCTCTGTTCTTCCATTGATGGGTTTCCTCTAATGTCTGATGACACTCAGCTGCCATGCACACCCCCAGAGGCCACAGACAGGCCAGTTGGAATCCCTGTGTAGAAGGACTCCCTGAATTTTCAGGCATCCAGGCAGCTTTCTTGGGTGTATCAGTCAGCTTTGCAAAGTTATGCTTCAGTAACAAACAATCCCCCCAAATCTCAGAGACACACAACAGCATGGGCTTATTGGTGCCTGCAGGTTGCTGCAGCTCTGCGCCACATCCCCTTTTCATCCTGGGCCCTCGGCTGAAGGAGCTGCCTCCATGTAGGACACTGTCTTCTGTGGCAGAGGGAAAGAGCAATGGTGGGACCACAGGACGGCTTTTCACATTTTCAGAAAGTACATGTCACTTCCACTCTCTCTTCATTCACCAAAGCAGGTCACATGGCCTTTGCAGCACGGGGCAGTGAGTGATGGGGAATCTTCCTGTGCTGGTGCTTCTGGGTGTCCACAGAAGACCCTCCATCTTCCGCCCAGGGACACACCCATGGTTACCGGCATTCCCGAGGCAGGGCAGGGAAGGACTGGGAATCCGTGGTCACTCAAGCATCTTTTTCAGCTCCACACTTATTCCTGCCTCTGCCATGCCCGAGGTCCTGATTTTGGAATCTCTCTCCAAAGAGGAGGCATTTTGTCTTCTGCAGGAGGGGCCGCGGCAAACGGGGAAGTGAATGGTGAGCAGCTGTGGGAGGGCCTGGGAGGCTGAGTTTTCTGCACTGAGTAACAGATGACCACAGACGGAACAACTGAAACCACAGACATCTATTCTTTCACAGTTGCTAGGGTTGGAGGTCTAGGTGGGCTGCTGCTCTGCTTGGGGTCTCACGTAGCTGCAATCAAGGTGCCCCTCACTGCGTGCCCACCTGGAGGGTCTACTGGGGAAAGATCCACTTCCAGGCTCATTCGGTTGGTTGCTGGCAGGATTTCTGTCCTCGTGGCTGTGTGACTGAAGGCTCCAGCTTCTTGCAGGCTGATGGCTGGAGGCCACACGCCGTTCCTCGCCTCACAGGCTTCCTCTTCAAGGCTGCTTACCTCATCCAGCCTGCCAGGAGGGTCTCCTTAGACAGGGGTGGGCTGTCCCATCACCTGTGCCATAGTCTGTTGGTTAGAAGAGGGTCCCAGCCCCTGCCAGGGGTTACACAGGGGTGTGAACATTGGGACAGGAAATCGCTGGGGTCACATTAGGGTCTGTCCACCACAAGGGCTGTCGTCAGGCCCACCCCCACCTTCCACAGTGGGGCCCAGACCTAGCCCCACCACCAGTCCCTGCCAGTCTGCGGGCGCCAGTCTCTGGTACAGGCCACCCCAGGGAGGCACACAGGTCAGTTTCCATCTTCCTAAAATGTGTGGCCCCCTCTCATCTGTAGAACTCTCCTGTCTCGTGTTTATACCTTTTAAAACTATTTTGCCATCATTTTTATGAAGTTTCCAGAGGAAGTAGAGGTGAGCATGAGGTTTAGTCTCCAGGTTTAACCTCCTGCCTCTACCCACCAGCTAAGCCTCCCCCATTTGACAGCCTGGCTTTGATGCTGTCTTCCCTGCCCCCTCTGCCCATCCTCCACCACCCACCTCCTGCAACCACCAGCCCACCCAATGCAAAGGCCTCTCGCTGCTCCTTGCCTGCACCTTCAGAGAGACACTGACACACGCGCAGACACACTCCAAGTCCTTCACACTCACGTTCTCATGCAGGGATTCCCTGGGCACCCTGCACTCTTTCCTGCCTCTGTGCCTTTGCACATGCTATCCCCTCTCTGGGATTCTTCCCCTCCCCAACCTCTGAGCATATCTCCCGGTGATCCCCACTCAGCTGAAGGCTGGGGCCCCTCTCCTAGGAAGCCTTCTTCTTCCATTTCCTAAAATGTGTGGCCCCCTCTCATCTGTAGAACTCTCCTGTCTCGTGTTTATACCTTTTAAAACTATTTTGCCATCATTTTTATGAAGTTTCCAGAGGAAGTAGAGGTGAGCATGAGGTTTAGTCTCCAGGTTTAACCTCCCGCCTCTACCCACCAGCTAAGCCTCCCCCATTTGACAGCCTGGCTTTGATGCTGTCTTCCCTGCCCCCTCTGCCCATCCTCCACCACCCACCTCCTGCAACCACCAGCCCACCCAATGCAAAGGCCTCTCGCTGCTCCTTGCCTGCACCTTCAGAGAGACACTGACACACGCGCAGACACACTCCAAGTCCTTCACACTCACGTTCTCATGCAGGGATTCCCTGGGCACCCTGCACTCTTTCCTGCCTCTGTGCCTTTGCACATGCTATCCCCTCTCTGGGATTCTTCCCCTCCCCAACCTCTGAGCATATCTCCCGGTGATCCCCACTCAGCTGAAGGCTGGGGCCCCTCTCCTAGGAAGCCTTCTTCAAGTGGTCCAGGATCTCGCATCCACAAAGATCTGCAAAGTGGGGCTCCCATCCATGTTCCTCGACCCCTATGCAGCCGACCAGGGCGAGGAGGCATTGTGGCAGGGTTGCATGACAAGCAAGGGATTCTTTCCTTCACAAGCTGGCAGAGCCCTGGGAAGGCACCAAGGCCAGAGGGATCTATTAAAACCCTAACTGGCCGCCCTAAACCCCTGCTTACAGCCCATCCTTGTGTGGCTGGGCTAAACTCCAAAGGCCCACAATGCTCTGCGGGCGGTCTCCGCGCCCCGCCCCCACCTCGTCGTTCTTTCAAGGGAGACCAGGAATCCTCCCCAGTCCCGGGGTGGAAAACTTGGAGCTCTTCCTCTCCCTTCAACTCCAGACCTTTCCCCAGTCATTTCCTGAGGGCTTTCAGGGTCTCCCCCTCAGGCAGTCTCCAGCCCCGGCCGCCCTCCCGTCCCCCTCCCCACAGTTCGGTGGCACAGGCCCCCTGAGCACCCCCAGGCTGTGGCCCGGGGGCAGGGCTGTGTCTGCCTCACTCAGCGCAGGTCCCGCCTCAGAGAGCAGGTGCTGAATGCGGGAGCTCGGGCGGCAGGACCCGCCGTGCGGCTTCCAGTGGACAAATAACCAAGTCCAGAGCGTCCTCGGGGTCAGGGGTGAGGGGAGGCCTGGAAACAGCCTGAAGCCAAAAAGTCCAGCGGACAAGTGCAGCGACCCAGCCGCAGCCGCAGCTAGCCCGGGGCAGCGCTCCATGCCCCTCACCCTCCCTCGGATGAGGTCTCCACCTGAGGCAGCCCCAGGCCACCAGCCCCCTCCCCACCCGCAGGGCTGGGGGTCCTTCTCCAAACCAGCGGGGCAGAATGCTGCTTGCTGAAACTAGGAGGGTAGGGCGCCACTCCACGTATCCCCGGAAGGGCGCTGGGTAGGGTCCCCCTCGAGAACCAGGGTGCTCTTAGAAGGAGGGATTAGACATCACCCCCCAGGGTGAGCCCAGAGGACTGTGACCAGTCCTGGAGCCCCAGGAGACTCAGCACTGGGGAGCTGTGCCAGGCCACTGAGTCCAGCACCGCGAGTGCTGGTCCGGGGCGAGGCCGCACAGTGGTCCAGCCCGGAGCTGGAGGAATAGAGCAGGGGCCTGCGTGCTTTCCTTGCCCCGCAGCACCCAGGGCACTGAACAAAGGACCCACCCCCGGGCGGTGAGTCACCAAGTGGAGAGTAGGCTTCCGGGGTAAGGTGGGCCTCTGGAGCTGGGACTCCAGCGCGCAGGGAGGCATCCACGCCCACAGCAAAGAGTCCCTGGGATCCCCGGCCCATTTGCCGCCCGTAAAATGGGTCAACAATCGCCCAGCACAAAGCCAGGGGCCGTCGCAGACCAGCCTGAGAGACGGGGCGGGCAGCCTAGGTGCAGGGCTCTTTTGCGAGGCCAGGGTTTGAAATCAATCGGGTTAATCTTCCCCATCGAGATTTGGGGGCAGGGTTCAAAGTTCCCAAGTAATCTCCTTGCGTGAGAGGCAGAGGGGCGCATGCGCCCGGGGCCAGGGAAGCCGCTCTCTCGCGGGTCCGCGATGTGGAGCCCCCAAGTCAACAGGCTCGCGTCTGGACGCGACACCCGCATCCTTAAGCCGCGCTCGGTCCCCCGTCCCGGTCCCCGGGCTGTGCTGTGTTGCTCCTGGGTTGAGCTGAGGCAGGTGCCTGACAGTAGCAAGTCTTTATCGAGGAAGAAGGGCGGCCCTTGATGGAGCGCGCAAGGCTGTGTGTGCAGGCGGGGGTGGGGGTGGGGAGTTCGAATCTCGACGGCATCTCCCCCTCCTGAGACCTTGGGGGCCACTGAGCTCCTCGGTATCTCCCTCTCCTCCGTCTTCACCCCTGAAACATGGGATAATGATAATAAAACCTGCCTCGTGAGGTCGCACTCCACTCCCCCACCCCATAGCGGCACGGGTACTTCAAGGGGTGGAGTTCGGGTCATAGACAGATTTGGTGGTATTTTTATGGAGGAGGAAATGGCAACCCACTCCAGTATTCTTGCCTGGAAAATCCCATGGATGGAGCCTGGTAGGCTTACAGTCCATGGGGTCACAAAGAGTCGGACACGACTGAGTGACTTCACTTCTTCACTTTATGGGGGAGGGGAGTTATTTACTGATTTCGGCCCCCCTCCCCGCCCCCGCCAGTTACTGTACATTACTGTCGGTCTTGGACAATAAACCTTCCCTCGAGAGACCCGCAGTTAGGGGTGCGGCTTGGAGGCGGTGCGATCGCCCCATTTCACAGAGGCGCACGGCTGGGGGCGGACCGAGTCTTTCCCGCCAGGCTGAGCGGGAAAACATCTCTCTCTCTCTCTCTCCCTCTCTCTCTCTCTCTCTCTCTCTCTCTCACACACACACACACACACACACACACACACACACACACACACACACATACACACACAGAGACACACACAGAGGCCCCAACCCCCACACACCCCCAGGCCTGGGTCAGGCTAGCCTCGGGCTCTCTCACACACATACACACACACACACACACACACACACACACACACACACACACACAGCCCCCTCCACCCCCAGCCCCGGGTCAGGTGGAGCCCCGGGCTCTGGATTTCACCCCGCCACCTGTTCCCAGCGGGCTCACAGAGGGTCTTCCCGCGGGCTTCCCGCGCCGCGTTTAGGGCCCTTCGCTGGCTCTTGGGGGGTGGGGATGGGCCACCAGTGGTGTAATCACCACCTGGCAAGGCTCAGCGAGCACCTGGCCGGGAAGAGGAGCACAGCGGGCTGGCAGAGGGCCCGGAAGGCCGTGAGGCTCAGGGCCCTCCCGTGCGCCAGGCGCCCCACAAGCCGCGCGCCCTTAGCTCCTCCCCGCTCTCCGACGAGAATTCGCTTCCTGTTGCAGCCGGGGAAACTGAGGTCCAGAGTAGTTAGGTCGCTGGTTCAAGCTCTATGGCGATCTGGGCATTTGGGGAGGGAGGGTTGCGTGTTAGGCAGGGGACCCGCTTGGGCGAAAGCGATGGGCCAGGATGCGGGGGGCTAAGCCCAGGCGGGGCCTGCAGAGAGCGAGGTCGGCCAGAGGGCGCGCTGGAGGGCATCCGCCCGCCCGAGGGCAGGAGCCTTCGCTGGGGAGCTGGGCGGTCAGATGGGATCGGGGGAACAACCCGGAGGTTCCAGAGATGGTCCGTCTGGCCTGGAGGCGGGCGGGGAGAGGGCCAGCCTGTGGCGCCTGGCGAGCGCTGGGAAGCTGGTTCTGGGGAGAGAGCATCACATGTCTGCCTTTGTTGGGGCGTGAGGGTGACTCCTGCAGCCCTCTCTGCACAGACCCCTCATCTGCCCCCTCGAAGGGTCTGGGAGTGGTCAGGAGGCCCAGCGGGCTCCCGGGAGGAGGAGGCATCTGGCAGTGCGACAGCCTGCTTGGAGGTGGTGGGGGCCGCAGTGGCTGAGGGCAGAGGACGGCCAACCAGGCGCCCGGTCAACAGGTCTGACCGGCTGGGGAGGGGGCACAGCCCCTGGGCGCGGCACCCGTGACACATTCCTGCCTGCAGGCTGGTGACTCGGGAGGCCGCATCCGGGGGTGTCACCTTGGGCGGGGTCTGGGGCTGCCCCGCCCCTCAGAGAGCGCAGAGGGTGTGGCCACAGCCGGGACACCCCCCCCCACCCCCCCCCGCCAGG
>SJYC01047070.1:0-16659 GCA_006408675.1 Madoqua kirkii | reverse complement strand
CCTCCCTCACTCTCGAGTTGTCTCTGCCTCCTCCCACCACCGCTCCAAGGAGGCAGATCTATGGCGGTCAAGGGAGGTGGTCTGTACCCACCTTCTGCCCGGTCTGTACCCACTCTTCCTGGGGGCGAGCCAGCCTCCCCAGGACTCATCACCCCCATCCTTCTAGCAGCTAAAGGCGCCCATCGCCTGCCAGTTCCAACCTGCCTTTTCCTGAACTTCAGACCCAAACAATGGCTCCCCTGAGGGCACTTGCAGGCTCTTCAGAAACTTCATACCCAACCCAGCTTCCTCCTTGGGCTCAAATCCGTGTGGGTTCGAATCCCAGCCTGATCTGGGCTGTGGGGTTTGCAGACAAGTTCCTTCCCTCTTTGTTGCCCCCCCAAAATGGGGAGGATAACAGTGCTGACCTCATAGGGTGGTTGGAGAAGGGCACGGCAACCCACTCCAGTATTCTTGCTTGGAGAATCCCATGCACATAGGAACCTGGCGGGGTACAGTCCATGGGGTCGCAGAGTTGGACATGACTGAAGAAACTTAGCAAGCACATACAGGGTGGTAGATAGTGGTGAATCAGCGCCCACAGTAAATGCTATGTCCTGAGTGAATTAGAGTCTAAGAAGACCCTTATCCCACTCAAAATGGACATTTTATCCTTGAGATCATGATGGGCAGCTTTCAAAAAGACCCCAACTGATCTTGGCAGTGGTATTCATACCTGGGCATAATGCCTGCCCCTTTAAGGTGGTTGGGAGGTAATAACCTATGCTAAGAAAAGAGCAGACTTGATAGGATCATCACTTCTGAGATTGTTGTTGTTCAGTCACTAAGTCATGTTGGACTCTTTGGGACCCCGTGAACTGCAGCACTCCAGGCTTCCCTGTCCTTCACCATCTCCCAGAGTTTGCTCAAACTCACGTCCATTGAGTTGGTGATGACATCCAACCATCTCACCCTCTGCCGCCCTCTTCTCCCCTGCCCTCAATCTTACCCAGCATCAGGTCTTTTCCAGTGAGTCAGTGAAGAGCTGACTCATGGTTGTGGTTTAATTACCCACATGGCTATGGTGTTTCCAGCCTCTGGGGCTTCTAAGAGCTTCAGCTGAGGAAGCATCCCTGCCCACCCCCACATTAAGCTCTGTGTCCCATCTGTCACCGAGGCTCAGTGCTTGTGCCTCTCACATGTCCCCTGGGGTCTCCTTTTCTCCAAGTAACCACACTGCCCCCTGCCTCCATTCAGCTCCTTCCAGGAGACTGCCCTGGACTCTTCCTGTCCCCATAGGCAGCCGGAAGGTATCTGTCCTGCTGACACCTGCCCGCTCCTCCCCTTCAGCCATCCCTCTGCCCCACCTGCCAACTCCTCCTTTCACGTCTCCCCCTTCTGCCCTTTAAATTCCAACCTTCTCACCTCGCCCAGGTACATTTCCAAGGCCCCTCCTTGCCACCTGCTCACCCAGATAGAAGGCAGATAGAGGATGTGCAGAGCCCAGGGCTCTGGTCCTACCAGCCGGCACTGCTTACCTGCCCTCTGCGTCCTAGTTGGCCCAGCTCTAGGACAGAAGTAACGATGGCTCTCTGCTCTTCCCAGGATTGTTGGAATAAGATCATAGAGAAGAAAGGGCTTGGGAAGGGTCAAAGACTTTGTGGAGTGATGATGAATAATAATGTGATGATTAACAATAATAATCATTATTATTAATTAGGGGCTTCCGTGCTGGCTCAGATGGTAGAGAGACTGCCTGCAATGCGGGAGACCTGGGTTCGATCCCTGGGTCGGGAAGACCCCATGGAGAAGGAAATGCCAATCCACTCCAGTATCCTTGCCTGGAAAATCCTATGGTCAGAGGAGCCTGGCAGTCTATAGTCCGTGGGGTTACAAAGAGTCGGGCATGACTAAGCAATTCACTATCACTACTATTAATTATCAGTGTTGTTACAAGCACTCAGAAACAAGACAGTCTAAGCCATAGGGTGGCTAGTAAGAAACACCAAAAAGCAACAAAAATCCACCAGGTCTTTCCCCAAAGTGGCAGACTTAGGGGGAGAAGAGGTTAGGGGTTCAGAAGACCTGGGTTCAAGTCCCTTTCCAAGGAGAGGAGCCTGCCAGGCCAACCCCCCTTCCTCAGACACAGCAACTGGGTGATGGGGCCGCAATATTTGTAGGGGCAATGAAATGGCTCAATTTTATTTAAAATCAGAATGGAGGAGAGGAACTTTTAGGATGAAGAAAACGTTCTAATATATTATTTTCTTTATGGTAATGTAGTCATAAAATAGACGTGTGTGTGTGTGTGTGTATGTAGAGGAAAAAGCCCAGGAAGACCAACCCTCAGGTGTCTGAGAGTAAGACAGGTGGCCCTGGGCTCTGGGCAAGGTTTTCACACTGTGAGCCTCAGTTCCTGGCCTCCCACGTGGCTGTGGTTGCAAGAGCCTCATGGGAAGGAGTGGGAGCCTGGTGGGGGCTCCTCCCTCCATCCGTCCCTCGGGGTCGCTGATCACTGCTCTGGCACTTGAGATACAGTTTAAGAGAGGCTGATGAGGTCTGGGCTTGAGGCCTCAGGAGGCTTAAAGGGATTAAGATGAAGAAAGTGCGAAAGAAAGGAAGAGGGAGCAGAGTGAACCAGATACGAGGAAACCTTTGGGGAGGACGGACCCTGGCGCAGCCAGTGACACAGAAGCAGAGGGAGCTGGAGCACGGGGCATAGGGCTCCACCAGCCCTGCTGGGGTCCCCTCCTCAAGAAGGAGCGGAGTGGGGTGAGAGACAGGAGCCCCCCACAGCCCATCCAGTCTCAGCGTCCTCGGTAGGCCATCTGAGCGCCTCTCATGTGTCAGCGTGTGCGATGCCTGCGTCAAAACCCTGCTTGTGGGAGCAGGTAACTCAGCTGCCACGCAGCCCCACCTGTTTTCCAGGTTTAGGCATGACCCTCCATCTTAGGGAACATGTATGCCACTCAGAAGATGCTCAGGGACAGCCCTGGTGGTCCAGTGGCTAACATGCCTCACTCCCAATGCAGGGGGCTGAGTTTGATTGTTGGTTAAGGAACTGGATCCCACAAGCTGCAATTAAAGATCTCAACTGCTGCAAGGAAAGCCCATTGCAGCCAAAATAAAATAAATAAATATTTAAAAAAAAACAACAAACAAAAAAACAAAACAAGATGCTCAAGAGGAACTCCAGACAAAGTGATGGAGGGGCAGAGGCATGTTTGGGACAGGAAGTCTGTCCTGGATGCCCCAATACCCAAGTGTGTGTGTGAGACAGGGAGTGATTTACCACCTCGATCACATCCTAGCCCACAGCCCCAGGACATACTCTCATACGTCAGATTGTCACCAACACGCTCAACCCGAATGCAAGTGTAACTCTGACCCAGGGAGCACACACACACACACACACACACACACACACACACACACACACACAGCCCACACCCCTGGGCCAGTCTATAGCTCTGGGGGAAGAAAAGTTTTGGCCTCTTTCTGAATTCAAACACCACTCTGCCAAACACCCCAGGACAAAGCTGCAAGGGAAACGCTTATTCTTCCTAAGGGGCCATGTGTGACTAGCAGCCCAGGCCCTCCCGGATCCCATCCTCCCTCCCTGCAGCCTGGGATGTGTGGTGCCTGGGGCCTCCCAGGGCAGCCCTCAGCCCCTCTGGGCCCCAGACCCGAGCCTGCCGGGCAGCCTGCTGGAGAATCTCAGGTATGGATGGGGGTCTAAGGAGTCGGGGGAGGCAGGCGTCAGGAGGGAGCACCGAGAGGGGCCCTGGCTTCTCCCCTCTGCCCGGCCTCCTGCCAGGACCCCTGCCAACTCCCCCTTCCACCCCGATCCTGGCTCCAAGCCCAGCAGCCTCCCCTTCAACACTCTCACGGTTGAAAAGAGGGGGTGAAGAGGCCCCACTAAAGCACAGCCTCGAAAACTCCTGCGGAGCCCGGGGCCCTGGAGGGCCCTGACTCCCGCACCCCCGCCCAGTCCTCAGTTTCCCCCAAGAAGGCCCGCCTAGGGCCCCGGAGATCCGTGCGGATGGGCTGGGGCCCGCAAGTCCTCCCCCAGCGGCCTGGCAGTCCGTGGGCGTTCTTGGCAGCAGGCAGCGAGTCCCGGCTCCGGAGGAGGAGACCAGGCGGGGGCGGAAGCTGAGGGCTCGGGAGAGCAAGCAGCCCGGCCTCCCCAGGAAGGGCCTCCATTCCCCCACCTGGAGAGGCCGGCCCCGAGGGTAGCGCCTCCAGCTGGTGGAGGAAAGAAAGGGAAGTCGCTCAGTCGTGTCTGACTGGGAGCCCTACCAGGCTCCTCTATCCGTGGGATTCTCCAGGGAAGAGTACTGGAGTGGGTTGCCATTACCTTCTCCAGGGGATTTTTCCGACCCACGGATACGAACCTGGGTCTCCCGCATTGCACGCAGATCTTTACCTTCTGAGCCACCAGGGAAGCCCCAAGCTGGTGGAGGAGGGGAAGGGTCATCTCAGGCCCAGGGTCACCTTCCCTGCCCCGCCTCCCACGCACCAGATTCCCGCTCAAAAATGCCCTGGGAAAGATCCCCGCCGGAGCCAAAGGCCCAGGCTTCAGTCTCCACTTTTGTAAAATGAATGGGCTGGGTGGGGCTGGGCTCCGCGCACTTGGATCTCCTGGACTTTGGGGGCTCCTCTCTTCACCCCACGGCCCTCACCTCCTTCCCAGGTCACTAGAGGGGTTGTGGACCCCAGGTGCTAGAACCCAGGATCTCAGAAACCAGCTCCTAGACTCTCAGACTCCAGAACCCCAGGACAGGGAAGGCTGGACCAAGGACGGCCTCCAGAGCTTGGACTGCTAGGGGTCGTGTTAGATCCTGTGAAGTCCCTGTCCTTCAGGCAGCTGAGCGCTTTTCGTTCAGTCCCCCAAGTCCAAGGCCTCAGAAGCAATGGCAGGCAGGATCGAGCTCTTTCTGCGGAACCTTGGGGCTCTCTTATTGGAGTTTCCTGATCTCTGATCCTGGGTGAGTGAATCCCACCTTGGGGGCTCAATCTCACCCTGAAGGCTCCTGTCCTTGCCCTGCAGGGTCACCAGGAGGGAGCAACGGCCCCTTATCCGGTTGAGGACACCAGGGCCGGCGGAGTCCACCCACTGACCCACCCATCCTTCTCAGCGCGGAGCTGCAGTGACCTGGAGGCCAAGCCAGCCCGGCCCAAGCGGCAGTTCCAGGCAGGGCGGGGCTCCGGGAGACCCGGGGAGGGGCGGGGACTCGAGAGACCCGGGGGGCGGGGCCTCCGGAGCCTCCAGAGTCTAAGTTCCCAGGGTGCTCTCCGCACCCACCGTTCGCGCTGAGCGGCTGCGGGGGCTGATGTAACGAAACAGCCCCACGCTCACCGCTTGTCAGGGACCCTGCACACTCTGCCTGGGCAGCTGGGAGTTGGCTCGTGCCCAGCCTCAGGAGCTCTGTGGTCACGGGCCAGAAGGCATGCCCAGAGCTTGCCCTAGGCGGGGGTGGGGCGCACCCCAGGGTCTCTGGGAGGAGCTTTCTTGACTCCAGCATCAAGTGATGTTCTAATCAGACCATGGACCCCCGCAGAGCCTCGAGGAGCCCCAAACTGTGACCGGGGCCAGGCCTAGAGTCTGGTATCTGAGCCCCCAGGGGTCAGTAAAAGCCCAAGCCTTTCAGACTTGCCCGGTTTCAGTCTCCAGCCTGTAGAGTGGGAATAACCCACCTCAAGGGCTGCAGTGAGGACCAGAGAACATCCAGAAGTGCCAGCCTGGCATGTGGGCCGCCCCTCTTCCCCATTAGCCTGGTGGCCTTAGGAATGGACTGCCAAGAACTTCAAAGCGGGTGGGGCTGGTGCCTGGCATTTAAACATCTGGAAACTTCTACAAAAGCCAGGTCTACTTTAGGGCCGAGATTTGGGGCCCAGCCCTCCTACCTTCAGTCTTGGAAGGCCAGGCCAGCAGGGCAGGCCCTGGCAGACAGTGGCTGTTTCTCCATAGGAACAACAGGGTGTGGGGGTGGACAGTACAGGGCCCCGGAGGCCCCCTCAAGCCCCTCACTGCCTGGGCCAGCCCCTCCCAGAAGCTCAGCCCCATTGGTGCACCTTCTGGGCTGCCCAGGCTGACCCCGCCTCCCCCACTGGCCTACGCGCTGGAGCTCTGAGATTCACACCTCAGGCCTCTGCCCTTGCCAGGGCCCCTGCCAGCAAGGCTCTGCCTTCCTCCCCATCTGTCCGTCCTCAGATGGTCCCTCCCATTCTTCCTCAGTTGGAATTAATTCATCAGTCAGAGCGGTGGGCCCTGATCACCTATGCCTCACTGAAGTGGACACCCCTGAGTGTAGGGGCCTGCATCGCCTGCTCTGGGAGCCAAGGACACAGCACCAAGAGCCGTTTCCCTCTGAAGGACAGAAACACAAATCAACAGACGCTATTTGTAGCCTCACATTGTCCCCAGTTTACTGATGAATTGGGCTCTGCGAGGTTAAGTGACTTGCTTGAAGCCACACTGCCTGAAAGTGGCAGAGGGCAGAGCTGATTTCAAGGAAGGCCAGTGTGGGCTTCCCTGGTGGTGCAGAGGTTAAAGTGTCTGTCCACAATGCGGGAGACCTGGGTTCGATCCCTGGGTCGGGAAGATCCCCTGGAGAACGAAATGGCAACCCACTCCAGAGGAGCCTGGAGAGCTATAGTCCACAGGGCCACAGAGAGCCACACACAACTGAGCATGAGCACAGTGGGCCCCTTGGGCCCCTGACGAGACGCACGTCAGCCGGGCTGACAGGTAGAGGAATGGACTCCAGGTCTTGCCCTGGGAGGAGGGGGAACTGCTGGAGGAAGCTTCCTGACTGGAGAAGGACATTGTCCAAGGCAGGGGCCCATAGTAAGAGGGCTTCAGATCTCAAGAGAGCGGCTCTGCCCCTGGCCCAGGGCCCTGAGAGCACAGAGCCGCCCCCGGCCCCAGGGTGCCTGAGCTGGTGGCTGAGGAGCCTCGTTTACTCCAGCCCCCGTCTGAGGAGTCGGGGGACCCCAGAAGCCCTCTGCCAGTCCTGCTGCCCTCAGAGTCCAGGAAGGGACACGGGCAGCAGCAGACTGGCATCTGTCTGCCTTTCAAACAAGTCTCATCTCCACACGGTCTGCTGCCTCCGCCTTGGCAGGAGAGGCGGGCGGCCCAGTGCGCTCCCGGCTCCTCCGTGAGGCTGTGGCGTGCCGTGTGTCTGCGTCATTATCGCTGACGACCCTATTATTAGCTTTCACTAATGCGGGACACCCGGGTTCGATCCCTGGGTCAGGAAGATTTCCCTGTCGGGGAGCATGGCAACCCACTCCAGTATTCTTGGCTGGAGAATCCCATGGACAGAGGAGCCTGGCGGGCCACAGTCCGGGGGTCGCAGCGTCGGACACGACTGAGTGAGTGAGCAGGAGCGCACGGCAGGCGCTGGGCCGCGCAGAGAGCTGCTCTGGAGACTCTCCCTAGATCCTGATTCCGCAGAGGGGAGAAGCCAGGCGCAGGGGCTGCACGGCTGCTCTGCGGCTGCGCGGCTGGTACGTGGAGGACCGGGGACTTGAAGCCCTGCCGTTGCTCACCAGGGTCACGTGTCTTTTGTATCAAACAGCTGGAGCCCCCACCTTGAGACAGGGAGAATGTGCTCCTTCCCCTCCTAACCCCTCACCCCATCTCATAGGAAGTCCAGGCACCCCTGGGCCTCGCTCAGGCCTGGACGAGGACTAGGAAATCTGCTGCGTGACGGGGCCAGGCTGCCCGGCTCCCTGACCGCCGGGCCCACTCCATGGAGGCGGGGGTCAAGGGACGGGAAGGGAGAGGGAGGGGCTGCTCCCAGGGCCTGGCTGCCAGGAGTCACCCCTTGGTTACACACGAGTCACAAGCCACCCCCAGGCCTGGTCACAGCAGAGCCCGCGCAGCTCCCCAAAGGCTACCCCTTCCCGGCAGCCCCATAAGGGCCTGAGCACAGCAAGTGGGGTGTCCCGAAGCCTCGGCTCCACAGTTTTTGAAGAGCTCCTTATTTATTTTTTGGCGGCACTGCATGGCTTACAGGATCTTCTTTCCCTGACAAGGGATTGAACCCAGGCCCTGGGCGGTGAGAGTGTCGAGTCCCTCCTAACCACTGGACCACCAGGGACGTCTCTAGATCTCTTTACTATTTGTTATCACGGTCATACAAGGGATGATGTTAGGAGAAAAGGGAGCTCCAGGGGAACTTCCCTGGTGGTCTAGTGGCTAAGCACACTGAGTAGGGGGCTGGGGTTTGACCCCTGGCCAAGGAACCAGCTCTCACACGCCACAACTAAGAAAAGATCCGCAGCTGGCAGAGCTGATTTCAAGGAAGGCCAGTGTGGGCTTCCCTGGTGGTGCAGAGGTTAAAGTGTCTGTCCACAATGCGGGAGACCTGGGTTCGATCCCTGGGTCGGGAAGATCCCCTGGAGAACGAAATGGCAACCCACTCCAGAGGAGCCTGGAGAGCTATAGTCCACAGGGCCACAGAGAGCCACACACAACTGAGCATGAGCACAGTGGGCCCCTTGGGCCCCTGACGAGACGCACGTCAGCCGGGCTGACAGGTAGAGGAATGGACTCCAGGTCTTGCCCTGGGAGGAGGGGGAACTGCTGGAGGAAGCTTCCTGACTGGAGAAGGACATTGTCCAAGGCAGGGGCCCATAGTAAGAGGGCTTCAGATCTCAAGAGAGCGGCTCTGCCCCTGGCCCAGGGCCCTGAGAGCACAGAGCCGCCCCCGGCCCCAGGGTGCCTGAGCTGGTGGCTGAGGAGCCTCGTTTACTCCAGCCCCCGTCTGAGGAGTCGGGGGACCCCAGAAGCCCTCTGCCAGTCCTGCTGCCCTCAGAGTCCAGGAAGGGACACGGGCAGCAGCAGACTGGCATCTGTCTGCCTTTCAAACAAGTCTCATCTCCACACGGTCTGCTGCCTCCGCCTTGGCAGGAGAGGCGGGCGGCCCAGTGCGCTCCCGGCTCCTCCGTGAGGCTGTGGCGTGCCGTGTGTCTGCGTCATTATCGCTGACGACCCTATTATTAGCTTTCACTAATGCGGGACACCCGGGTTCGATCCCTGGGTCAGGAAGATTTCCCTGTCGGGGAGCATGGCAACCCACTCCAGTATTCTTGGCTGGAGAATCCCATGGACAGAGGAGCCTGGCGGGCCACAGTCCGGGGGTCGCAGCGTCGGACACGACTGAGTGAGTGAGCAGGAGCGCACGGCAGGCGCTGGGCCGCGCAGAGAGCTGCTCTGGAGACTCTCCCTAGATCCTGATTCCGCAGAGGGGAGAAGCCAGGCGCAGGGGCTGCACGGCTGCTCTGCGGCTGCGCGGCTGGTACGTGGAGGACCGGGGACTTGAAGCCCTGCCGTTGCTCACCAGGGTCACGTGTCTTTTGTATCAAACAGCTGGAGCCCCCACCTTGAGACAGGGAGAATGTGCTCCTTCCCCTCCTAACCCCTCACCCCATCTCATAGGAAGTCCAGGCACCCCTGGGCCTCGCTCAGGCCTGGACGAGGACTAGGAAATCTGCTGCGTGACGGGGCCAGGCTGCCCGGCTCCCTGACCGCCGGGCCCACTCCATGGAGGCGGGGGTCAAGGGACGGGAAGGGAGAGGGAGGGGCTGCTCCCAGGGCCTGGCTGCCAGGAGTCACCCCTTGGTTACACACGAGTCACAAGCCACCCCCAGGCCTGGTCACAGCAGAGCCCGCGCAGCTCCCCAAAGGCTACCCCTTCCCGGCAGCCCCATAAGGGCCTGAGCACAGCAAGTGGGGTGTCCCGAAGCCTCGGCTCCACAGTTTTTGAAGAGCTCCTTATTTATTTTTTGGCGGCACTGCATGGCTTACAGGATCTTCTTTCCCTGACAAGGGATTGAACCCAGGCCCTGGGCGGTGAGAGTGTCGAGTCCCTCCTAACCACTGGACCACCAGGGACGTCTCTAGATCTCTTTACTATTTGTTATCACGGTCATACAAGGGATGATGTTAGGAGAAAGGGAGCTCCAGGGGAACTTCCCTGGTGGTCTAGTGGCTAAGCACACTGAGTAGGGGGCTGGGGTTTGACCCCTGGCCAAGGAACCAGCTCTCACACGCCACAACTAAGAAAAGATCCGCAGCGCTGCCAAACACATAAATAAATGCAAATAAATATTAAAGAAAGAAGAAACAGAAAGGCTTGGGAGGAAAACAACCCAAGATTTCTTTCCTCCCCGCCCCACCCTCAGATAGCCATCCCAGCTCTGGCGGGTGACCTCCCCCTCCCCACTGCCCCTCCTCACCAGCCCCTGAGTCCCTCCCCAAAGACACCCAACCCAGCTTTGGTCCTCTCCTCCCCTGCCGCCTCCACAGCCCTAAGAGAGGACAGCCCAGCCGACTTCCACCCCCTCAGATCCCTCCTGTCTCAGGAAGACCATGGGGGCCTTCCTTGCCCCTCTCCCCAAAAGGGTCTCCCAGGCTGTGTTAATCAGTTGGCAGTTTGAAAATCAGTAGTCAGGTTTAAGCTGCTGCAGATCTGCGCATCTGGGAACAGGCACTTTTTAAAAGGAGCTGTTGTACCCTTGGTCTCCGCCTCCCTGGGCTCCCTGCTGCAGGGTCATGAGATGTCAGAAAAGGGCCTTGGAGACAGTCTTCCAACAGCCCTGGTTCACAGAATCAGAAAGGAGCTCAGAGAGGTGAAGGGGCTTGCCCAAGGGCACACAGCTTGTCAGAGCTTGGGGCAGAGACTTCTCTCAGCCCCTCAGGTTCCTGTCCCCACCCTGCCACCTCCATTATCCAAGGATATAAAACCTCTGAAGGTCTCTCTGGGTATTTGCTGCCTGGAACGAATTCCCAGCCCCTCTTACATCTAGGTGTGGTTTGGCCATATAGTTTTGGCCTAGATGTAAATAGTGTTTTGTTTCAGAAAGAGTCTTTAAAGGACAAGGCACATCCTGTTCGCCTGTTTCTTTCCTGCTGCCTATAATGCAGATATAATGGCAGGAGCTTTAGCAGCCATCTTGGACTACAGTTTTTTTTTCACATAAAAACTGCATGGCAGAGTCATGTATAGAAGGAGCCCAGGTTCCTGATGCTGCCCTGACCACCTCTAACCATCTGCAGTAGGAGAGAAAACTAAACTTCCATCTCGTGAAAGCCCCTGGCTCAGTGGGTAAAGAACCAGCTTGCCAATCCCTGGGTTGGGAAGATCCCCTGGAGGAGGGCATGGCAACCCACTCCAGGGTTCTTGCCTGGAGAATCCCATGGACAGGGGAAGCTGGTGGGCTGCAATCCATGAGGTCACAAAGAATCAGACACAACTGAGTGACTGAACGCGGCACACACCGGCATTTGGGGTTTCCCGCTGGGTCTGTCTCAGGCCAGGGCTCTCCTTCCTCTCCCAGGGGGTCTTCTCTAAGGAGACTTCCCAAGGAGCCACCAGGTCTGGGTGCAGAGCAAGCCCTGGGCTCTGTGACTTGACACCGCATGGGAGTGCAGGGGCCCCGAATGTTTTTGAAACAGCTTAAGCCCTGAGTGAGGAAATCTCACTCAGATCCCTAAAAGATCACAGTAACTTCTTTCCAGTTGAAAGAAAGAGGGCAGGAGCCCCCCACTCAGCCTTTGCTGATGTGTCCAAAGCCCCTGAGCCCACCCAGCATCTGTTCTTAGAAGCAGCTGGCTGCACCCCTGTCTCCCCCATCCCAGGTCCCCAGGTGTCAGACAGACTGACTGATGGAAGGTTGCAGTGACTCGGCCTAAAACCGAGTTGTTGATGTTGTTGTTGTTGGTGGTGGTGGTGGTGGTGGTGTTTAGCAGTATAAACAACCCCTACTGCCGAGTGGTGGCTCTGACATCCCCAGAGCATCCCGGACCCCAGAGACTCTGGGTGCAGCTGCATCCCTCCCTGAGCCTTCCTCATCCTGGGGGACACGTGACAGCAGCCGTGCTTCCGCCACCCCAAAATACCCAAGCTACCGCCTGGCAATGGCTAGGCAGCTGGAATCAAGATCCAACTCACAGGACCACGAGCGGTTGGCGCCACAATCCTCCGGCAGGACCCTCAGCACCGTGCCGCCTCTCCTCCTGGCCCCCGGGCTCTCCTGGCATCAGCACTGCCTTCTGTCAAGTGGGCACATGGCTCCTTGCCCTGCCCGTCTCCCTCCCACGCTGCTCTGTGACTCAGAGAGAACAGATGAGAGCAGGGCTCTGGGGTGAGAGGCTGGCGTGCACGTTGCCAACCTGGGGGGCCTGGCAGGCAGCCGCAGATGCCACCCTTGCTGACCCCACGGTGGCAGATGGAACATCAGCTCGCCCGTCAGCAGCCCCTCAGTTGTGGAGGCCAATGGGCTCAGGTGGCTGCTGGCAGGAATCCCTTGGTTCACGAAACCAAGTGCCTGTGGGTGTTGTGCTCTGTCCCTTTAACACGGGGGCGCTTCAGTAACAAGACTTCGGTTTCATCCATTTACTCAGTTCTCCACCTCTCACCTCCGATGCTCTGGAAGGTGACCTGTGTCTGTCCGGTGGCTACTCCCCCCTCCTCCGCCCCGCACTCCTAAGTGAGAAGCAGGCCCCCTCCCCAACAGAGAAGGCTCCCTAATTGCCGCTGCACCTGTGCAGCTGGGCAGGGCCTCCCCTGGGGCTGGAGCTTGTTACTGAGAGGAAACTGATTTCCTCAGGTTAGAAAGATTCAGGCTTGGGGGGTGACGTCTGCTGGTTTGGAGCCTTGATCATTCACAGCAGGCCTCATTTGCTCACGGTGGGTGATGCTCTGGAAGGTGACCTGTGTCTGTCCGGTGGCTACTCCCCCCTCCTCCGCCCCGCACTCCTAAGTGAGAAGCAGGCCCCCTCCCCCACAGAGAAGGCTCCCTAATTGCCGCTGCACCTGTGCAGCTGGGCAGGGCCTCCCCTGGGGCTGGAGCTTGTTACTGGGAGGAAACTGATTTCCTCAGGTTAGAAAGATTCAGGCTTGGGGGGTGATGTCTGCTGGTTTGGAGCCTTGATCATTCACAGCAGGCCTCATTTGCTCACGGTGGGTTTTCTGACAACAGCTTAGAAGGGATCCCTCATCATCTGGGCTCCTACCCCACTGGGGTTCCTGGCCTAAGGGGCAAGGGTGGCCGACCCTGCACAGGCCCCCACAGGTCTGGGATCTGAAACCGGGAAGGCTGGGGCCGACTGCAGCAGGCTGCGCCCTCAGCCGAGCCCCACCCACCCTGAAGGCCTGGCCCTGGTTTCTTTCTCTTTCTTCTAAGAGCTTTGTTGATAAATCGCTTTTGTGCCATGAAACTTCCCGAATTGGAAGGGCACAACTCAGGGATCTGCAGCACGTTTATAGAATTGTGCAGCTACAGTCTAGTTCTAGGTCATTCCACCCCCTCCCCACCCACGTTCCCAGCACCTCTCTTCAGTTAATCCCTGCTCCCACCTCAGCAGGCATTGGCCTGTCACCTATATGCTTGCTTTCTCTGTACACTCTGCCAAAATGGAACCGCACACTATGTACTCTTTTGTGTTTGGTTTCTTTGTGTGTGTGTGTGATGTGCTTAGTCACTCAGTTGTGTCTGACTCTTTTCGACCTCATGGACTGTAACCTGCCAGGCACCTCCATCCATGAGGATTCTCCAGGCAAGAATACTGGATTGGGTTCCCATGCCCTCCTCCAGGGGATCTTCCCAATCCAGGGATCAAACCCAGGTCTCCCACACTGCAGGTGGATTCTTTATCATCTAAGCCGCTAGGGAAGCCCCAAGTTGTTCAGGGATTCCTTCTAAGATTTTCTTTTTTTTTAAGTTGTATTTTATTGTGATAAGATCTATCCTCCTAATGCAGCTTGAAGTGTGCCACTGGAGTGTTCGGTTTCTTTTACTTGGCATCGTATTTTTGAGGTTCCTCCTTGTTGTGGCATATATCAGAATTTGTTCCTTTTTCAGTTTTTTTAAATTAAATAATTATTTATCTTTGGCTGTGCTGGGCCTTCGTTGCTGCAAGGCCCTTTTTCTCCACTTGGGGAGAGTGGGCTTCTCCCTGCAAGAGCACCGGCTCCAGGGGCGCAGTGTTCAGTAGACGCTGTATGTGGCTCCGTAGTCGCGACTCCTGGGCTCTGGAGCGCAGGTGTGATATCTGAGGTGCACCAGATAAGTTTCTCTGCAGCAGGTGGCATCTTCCTGGATCACAGATTGAAGTCCTGTCTCCTGCATTGGCAGGTGGATTCTTCACCACTGAGCCGCCAGGAAAGCCCAGAGTTTGTTCTTTTCTGTTGGTGAATAATTTCCAGTTATGTGGACAGACCGCAATTTATTAATCTATTCGCCAGTTAATGGCATGTGGACATATGCCCGCATCTTTGGACTGTGATGAACAATGCTGCTGTGAATGTACAAGTCTTTGTGGGAACATATATTTTCATTTCTCTTGGATATATACTTGGGAGTGGAATTACTGGGTCATCCAGAAACTGCCAGAGGTTTCCAAAGTGGCTGCACCCGACTCCCAGCATGTGAGAGTTCCAGCTACTCCGCTTCCTTGTCAACAGCTGACATGGTGCATCTTTTTCATTTTCTTGATTTCCAGCTGGAATGAAGATTGTCAGGAGGAACATCAACAACCTCAGATATGCAGATGACGCCACTCTAATGGCAGAAGGGGAAGCGGAGCTACAGAGGCTCTCGATGAGGGAGGCGGAGGGCTGAGTGGCGGTGGCTCAGTGTGTCTCACTCTTTGCCACCCCTTGGACAATATCTGCCAGGCTCCCCTGTCTATGGAATTCTCCAGGCAAGAAGACTGGAATAGGTTGCCATGTCCTTCTCCAGGGAAGGGTGAAAGAGGAGAGTGAAAAAGTTGGCTTAAAGCTCAACATTCAACAAACTAAGATCAAATGGCATCTGGTCCTCCCATCACTTCATGGCAAATAGATGGGGAAAAATGGAAGCAGGACAGATTCCATTTTCTTGGGCTCCAAATCATTGTGGACGGTGACTACAGCCATGAAATTAAAAGACATCTGCTCCTTGGAATAAAAGTTATGACAGACCTAGACAGCATATTAAAAAGCAGAGACATCACTTTCCCGACAGTATAGTCAAAGTTGGTTTTTCCAGTAGTCAGAGCTGGACCATAAAGAAGGCTGAGCACCAAAGAATTGATGCTTTTGAACTGTGGTGCCGAAGAAGATTCTTGAGAATCCCTTGGACAGCAATTGTAAAGGAAATTGATCCTGAATATTCACTAGAAGGACTGATGCTGAAGCTGAAGCTCCAATACTTGGGCCATCTGATGTGAAGAGCTTGGAAAAGACCCTGATGCTGGGAAAGACTGAGGGCAAGAGGAGAAGGGGATGACAGAGGATGAGATGGCTGGATGGCATCACTGATTCAACGGCCATGAGTTTGAGCAAACTCCAGGAGATGGTGAGGGACAGGGAGGCCTGGCGTGCTGCAGCCCACGGGGTCACAAAGAGTCAGACACACTGAGCGACTGAACAATAGCAATGAACAACAGCCACCAATCTATCAAAATCTTTTTATTTGTTTTATAGGAAAAAAAGCTAAGATATCTTTGTCTAACCCAAGGTCATGAAGATGATCTCCCAAGCTCATTCTTTCTTCTTACCCGCCACCCCCTGCTTCCTAGACCTGACAGTTCCACCTCCTTAGCTTTTTCTCCTCACACTCAGCCACCTCCTTTTGTTCCATTTCGGTGGTGACTTTAATTTTTTTCTTTTATCTTTTGGCTGCACTTCGTGGCTTGTGGGATCTTAATTCCCTGATCAGGTATCAAACCCCTCTGCACCGGAAGCGTGGATCATAACGACGGATCTGCTAGGGAAGTTCCAGCAGTGATTTTTTTTTTTTTTTATTCCAAATCAAATCACACTCCACAAGGGCAGAGATGGTTCTCTGTTTTGATCACCAGTGAGTCCCAAGTGCCTGGCACACAGTAGTTGCTCGGTAGATAGCCCTGAGCACCTGCATGGAGACATGAGCACCGCGTTGAGGTGGGTCACATTGTTCCTTGGGAGACACTGGGCTGCACTTGGAGAAAACGCAGCCTCAGTGTCCAGGCCTTCAAGACTCAACAGGGGCTTCCCAGGCGATTCGTGGTAAAGAATCTGTTTGCCAATGCAAGAGAGGTAGGAGACATGGGTTGGATCCCTGGGTCGGAAAGATCCCCTGGAGAAGGAAATGGAACCCACTCCAGTATTCTTGCTGGAGAATCCCATGGACAGAGGAACCTGGGGGGCTACAGTCCAGGGTGTCGCAAAGAGTCGGACACAACTGAGCAGCTGAACTGAACTGAACTGAGTGGCTGAGCACAGCACAGCACATAGAAGACCCATCACGATCCGACCCTACCCACCCTGCCCCCTTGCCCACCCCTCCCCTGCCACCCTGATCTGCCCGCTAACCCTCAGACGTGTCAAGCTCATTCCCATCTCAGGGCCGGCGCTTTAGCCTGTGATTCATTTCCCCTGCACTCCCAGGCCTGGCTCCTTTTGTTGGTCTGAACTCAGCCCAAATGTCACCTCTTCTGAGAAGCCTTCCCTGACCACCTTATCTACAGCAGCTGCCCCACCCCCACCCACGATAACCCTATTACATCAACCTATTTTCACTGTCCACAGAGCACGCATCTCCCAATGTTTTCCCAGTTTGTATCTTTCCTCGCTGGATGGTTATCCTCCAGCCTCCATGGGCCCCAGGATGGAGCGGGGTGGGGGTGGGACGAGGTGAGGGTGG
>SJYC01047069.1:0-80571 GCA_006408675.1 Madoqua kirkii | reverse complement strand
GCCCCGGCATTTCGCAGTGGCCTCCTGGCGCAGTGGCCTCGCGCACTAGGAAACGGGGGAGGGGTGCCGCTCACCCTGGGTGACCGCGCGCGGAAGGAAATCGGGGTTCGCGGGCCCCGAGGGGGCGGCCGAATGGCCACAGGCGTAAAATGGGCATGACTGTCACGGCGGAGACAGACGCAGAATGGAAGTGTCGATGGCGGCCGCACGGCGAGTGGAGGGAGGAGTGGGAGTCTGTTCGTGGGCCCCGGCGAGGTGCAAGGGCGCTCAGACGACCCCCGTCCTCTGGTGACCCAGGCGCCCGGCTCCCTCGCGGGGCCAGGTGACGGCCCGCGGGCTGCGCTAACGCGCGGGGCCGCCAGGTTATGACTGTCACGGCGGAGACAGACGCAGAATGGAAGTGTTGATGGCGGCCGCACGGCGAGTGGAGGGAGGAGTGGGAGTCTGTTCGTGGGCCCCGGCGAGGTGCAAGGGCGCTCAGACGACCCCCGTCCTCTGGTGACCCAGGCGCCCGGCTCCCTCGCGGGGCCAGGTGACGGCCCGCGGGCTGCGCTAACGCGCGGGGCCGCCAGGTGGCGGTGTCGGCCCGCGCCGGGCGGTGGGACCGGACGCCGGGTCCCGGACTGAGCGGACGGGGAAACTGAGTCAGGGCGTCGCCTTCCTCCGCCGCCTCCCTGTGGCTGCACAGCGGCATCCGATAAGGGGACCCCTCCCCAAGCCCTGGGCCTGATGAGTCCTGTAAACCTAGCTGGCGCTCAGGGCCCCTGCCTATTGGCTCCGCCTCCCCGCACCCGTTTCCTCTGGTGTCCTTCGAGAAAGTGACAGTGAGGACGTGGGCATCCAGACCCCGACCGTCTGGGGTCTTGAGAAGGCGGAAGCTCCGGTGCACGGCTGGCTGAGCTGTATGCCAGGGCCAGGCCTCAGTTTCCCCTGCTGACTCACTGCACTGCAGGCCACAACTATTTACCCAAGGGGATGTGGAGAGCAAAGCCGGAGGGCCGCAAAGGGGGGCTGCCCACGGCGAGGCCCATCTGGAGTGCTGCCCTCTCCCCCCAGAGTGGCTGAGGTCTAGTGGGAGCCCGGCCGGATGTTCACCTGGCCTCAGGGGTCAGCATGGGCTTAAAGGCATAGTCCAGCTCCTCTGTGCTGGGAGGCTCCTGGAGACAGCAAACCCATCTTCCCTGTGCGTTCTGCTCTACCAGCTGGCCTCCTCCAGGAGGAGCCAGATCCGAGTTCTGTGGGCTCCTGCCAGCCGGAACCTGGGCTGGGCCCCGGCTGGGCCCCCTCGTGCCCAGGGCTCCCTGGTGTCCCAGCCCCTGGTGCAGCAGGGGTGAATCAGCCCCTCCAGGGGCAGGCCTGCTCTTCCTTGGGGTGACGGGGTCTTACCGGGCTCCCACCCAGCCTGCTCCCTCACTTCCTAGCCTGCCCCAGCCCCACCCTCATCAACTCCTTCTGCACCTACTACCCTCCCCGGGCCAGGCAGGCCCCACGCTATGAGCCGACAGAGGAGACACCCCTAAGACTGCAGCACGCCGTAGGCGATACGGCCAGACGGGCGGGCCGCTCCTCCAGCCAGGTGACCCCTGAAGTGAGTCCCTTCCCGCTTCTGGGGCCTGAAGGCCAAGATTCTCCTCGAATGTGAAGGGGTTCGGCCTTGTGGACTGAGATGGTTGGATGGCATCACTGACTCAGTGGACATGAGTCTGAGCAAACTCTGGGAGATGGTGAAGGACAGGGAAGCCTGGCATGTTGCAGTCCATGGGGTGACGAAGAGTCAGGCTCCACTGAGCGACTGAACCACTGGCCTTGAGGCAGAGCAGGGGTTTCCACACAGGTGGGCGGCACCTTTGAGCAGGAAAGGCTCCCAGAAGGAGGGCTGAGCTGCCTTGTTTTGACAGGGTCCCCTCAGCGGGAAGGAGGCTGAGGCCGAAGCTGCAGCCTGGAGGGTCCGGGGCAGCCTGGCCCTGCATGGGGGATGGAGTGGCGAGGAGGAGTGCAGGCTGTTTGCACGCAGAGACCTGGGGGTGATGTGACGGGTGCTGGTGACTCCTCTTCTTCTCAGGTGGCCTCCTCCAGGAAGCCTCTCCTGCCCACTCACCTCTGGTCCTCAAGAGCAGGCTCCAGGGGCTTGTCAGTTGAATTACGCAGTTAAGCTGCTCAGAAGAGCTGGCTGACCATCCAAGTTCCCTGGCCAGGGATGACGGGGCTCCCACCACCTCCACCTGCATCTGAGGCCCCCACCATCCTGTGAGTGGCAGAGATTTCTAGCAGAACTTATGTCAGCGTTCCCCAAGGCTTGGGGGTTCACGAAAGCAGAGCCTTCCCTTCCCAGACCAGGATGAGGCCTCTTTGCTCCGACCCTGTGGGCAGAGTCGGGTCTCTTCTCTGAGCTCGGTTCCCTACCTAGAGAGCGGGCTGATGGTGCAGCCTTCCTCACCGGGCAGATCCATGAGGCAGCATTTCGCCCACAGGACCTGCCTCTTTAAAAACTTGCCTTAATTACACAAATAATATTTGAATATGTGAGTGACTCAAACCACAGAGAAGGTGCAGGGAATCAAGAGTCCTTTCCTCCTCCTCCCTGACTTTCTCTCCAGGAGGCCCCGCAACCCACATATCATTGTGTGGCTTCCAGTACATTTCAAATATCATGAGGGCCTTTCCTGGGGGTCCAGTGGTTAAGACCCTGTGTTCCCAGTGCCAGGGGCATTTGATCCACAGAGTATGACCAAAAACCAAAACACATATGTATGTTTTTCCTTTTAACATTTTTATGCTGAAATGTTGAAAATTAACCCTAAGAGCTCAGTTATCGAGGGCAGCTCCATGCTCAGCACAGCGGAGTCCTGCAAGAACGCCGTAACTTCTCAAGGACAGCTCTCTGATCCCCACTGACGGATGGGGAGACTCAGGTTCTGTACTGGAGGCTGTGGCTGCTTGACATTAATACGTGGCGTGAGCATGAGTCACAGGCAGCTGTAGATTTCCGTCCTGAACTACAGCCAGGCAGGAATCTCCCTGGCGATCCAGTGGTTAGGATTCTGCCCTTCCACCGTAGGAGTCCGTGATCAGGGAACTAGATCCTGCAAGCTGAGAAGGGAAACAAAAATTTAAACAAGGACCTGTTGAGAGTGTCGTTGTTCAGTGTGTCCGATTCTTTAGGACCCCATGGACTGCACATCAGGCTTCCCTGTCCTTCACCATCTCCCGGAGCTCACTCAAACTCATGTCCATTGAGTCGGTGATGCCATCCAACCTTCTCATCCTCTGTCGTCTCCTCCTCCTGCCTTCAATCTTTCCCAGCATCAAGGTCTTTTCCAATGAGCTGGCTCTTCACATCAGGTGGCCAAAGTATTAGAACTTCAGCTTCAGCATCAGCCCTTCCAACGAATATTCAGGGCTGATCTCCTGTAGGATGGACTGGTTGGATCTCCTTGCAGTCCAGGGACTCTCAAGAGTCTTCTCCAGCACCACAGTTCAAAAGCATCAGTTCTTCGGCGCTCAGCCTTCTTCACAGTCCAACTCTCACATCCGTACATGACCACTGGAAAAACCATAGCCTTGACTAGATGGACCTTAGTCAGCAAAGTGATGGCTCTGCTTCTTCATACAAGGGGGACACTGTTACAATTGCACTGAGATGACAGAGACCATCCTGAGCAAATACCCTTGAGTCAGGGCTTTTTCAAGTGACAAAGCCCTGTCTCCAGTTGGCCTAATCCTAAAACTAGATGATTTAAATATTAAATAAAATACTAAGTAAGAGACTTATATTTTAATATAAATATTAGATAAAATGTCTATGTAATTAAATAGTAAATTAAAAAATAAAAATCCAGCTGGCTCACTTACTGAGAGAGCCAGAGTCCTCAGGCATGGCTGTCTCCAGGGATTCCCCCATTGACCGAGAGGTGCTATCAAGAGTGTCTCATAGCGGGTGGGGGCGTGGGGGGTGTGAGGGAGAGGTGCCCCAGGCTGCCCCGGCCTACACAAGGTCCTCTCTGAGAGCCAGCAGGGCCCCGAGGGGTGGGGAGGATGCAAGCCTTCCAGCTGGGAAAAGGCATCACGAGCGTTTTGTGCGCCCCTTCGGATGGCCACCTAGGACATTTCCAGTTTTTTATTAAAAACACAGCAGTATCATATTTTCATAATTTAAAAAAAATTCAGAGAAAAATACCCACAGCAGTGATTGTATATTTGGTGGTTGACCCGCATTGTCTTCCAAGGCAGACTTCCCTTCACTGCGCTTCACTTCCCAGCGCGCCAGATTCTGCGCTTTTCTCAGACCGAAGGCTGGAGGCTGTCCTCGCGAGCAAGTCTCCTCGCGCCATTTTCCCAACTGCGCTTCCTCGCTTGGTGTCTCCATATCACATTCTGGTAATTCTCACAACATTTCCAACTTTCTCATTTATATTTTTCTGATTTCTGTCATCAGTTATGCTCCCACTACATCTCACTGAAGCCAAGATAATACTTGGCATTTTTAGCAATGAAGTATTTTCTTTAATAAGTTGATTTATTTCTTTGACGGTATCAGGTCTTAATTGCAGCACAAGGGATCTTCAGCTGCGCCAAGCAAACTCTTAGCTGCAGCATGTGGGATCTAGTTCCCTCTCCACGGATGGAACCTCAGCCCCCTACCTCGGGAGCAGGGGGTCTCAGCCACTAGACCACCAGGGAAGCCCCACAATAAAGTAGTTTTTAATTAAGGTATGTACCTTGCTTTTCTTAAAGAGATGGGGATACCAGACCACCTTATTTGCCTCCTGAGAAATCTGTATGCAGGTCAAGAAGCAAGAGGTCAAACCAGACATGGAACAATGGACTGGTTCCAAATCAGGAAAGGAGTACGTCAAGGCTGTATATTGTCACTCTGCTTAACTTTTATGCAGAGTACATCATGAGAAATGCCAGGCTGGCTGAAGCACAAGCTGGAATCAAGATTGCCAGGAGAAATATCAATAACCTCAGATATGCAGATGACACCACCGTTATGGCAAAAATCGAAGAGCAACTAAAAAGCCTCTTGATGAAAGTGAAAGAGGAGAGTGAAAAAGCTGTCTTAAAGCTCAACATTCAGAAAATGAAGATCATGGCATCTGATCCCATCACTTCATCGCAAATAGATGGGGAAACAGTGGAAACTGGCAGACTTTATTTTTGGGGGCTCCAAAATCACTGCAGATGGTGATTGCAGCCATGAAACTAAAAGATGCTTGCTCTTTGGAAGAAAAGCTATGGTCAACCTAGACAGCATATTAAAAAGCAGAGAAATTCTTTTACAGACAAAGGTCTATCTAGTCAAAGCTATGGTTTTTCCAATGCTTGTGTATGGATGTGAGTTGGACTATGAAGAAAGCTGAGCGCTGAAGAACTGATGCTTTTGAACTGTGGTGTTGGATAAGACTCTTGAGAGTCCCTTGGACTGCAAGGAGATCCAACCAGTCAATCCTAAAGGAAATCAGTCCTGAATATTCATTGGAAGGACTGATGCTGAAGCTGAAACTTCAGTACTTTGACCACCTGATGCGAAGAGCTGACTCATTGGAAGACTGATGGTGGGAAAGATTGAAGGCTGGAGGAGAAGGGGATGACAGAGATGAGATGGCTGAATGGCATCACTGACTCAACGGACATGAGTTTGAGCAAGCTACAGGAGTTGGTGATGGACAGGGAAGCTTGGCATGCCGCAGTCCATGGGGGTCACAAAGAGTCGGACACGAGCAACTGAACTGAAACGAACCTCGGTTTTTTAGACATGTTACTATTGCACACTTAGTAAACTTTGGTGTGGTGTGAATGTAATGTTCACATGCCTGGGGAAGCCAAAATATTTTTGTGTTTCCTTTTATTGCGATACTTGCTTTATCATGGTGTCTGGAACAGAGCTTGCAGTATCTCTGAGGTCTGCCTATAAAATCAAGCTTGAATTCTCTCCTAAAACTGTAAAGAATTAAGCAAGTGAACAAAAACTGTAACATTGAGCGTCGTACATGGAACCTGGCACTTGGGCCAGTATTTATCTGGAGTAAGATACCCACAAAAGGTACTGCTGGGCCCAACAGCGCGAGTGTTTCCCCCTGGTGGGCCTTCCCCAGGTGCCTGCCCGCCCCCTTGTGAGTAAGGGCCTGACCCCTGTCCTTGGCGGTGCAGGCTGTCTTCCATCTCCTTGGGTTTTGCCATTAGAAGAATTATTAGAGCTGAGTATCAAGCATTTACTGGCCAACCTGTGAATTGCCTATCCATACCCCTTCCCCATCTTCCTGGGTTAGTCCTTCTAATTGGCTGCAGGAGCTCCTTATTCATTCTGAATACAGACCCTTGGAGGCCACGTGGGCTTTGACCCGGTCCAGCCCAGTGGTGAAAGCGCAGGGCCCGGGTGAGGCAGGGGTGAGAGGGATGTTCCCAGCCTCTTACCTGATCCTGGCCACGGCCAAGCCTGCCCCCTGGAACACCTTCCTTTTGAGATCCAAAAATCTACCTGACTCGTTCCGGCTCCCTGTGCAGTGCGCACCCCGAACTGTGTGCCCAGGCCCAGGCCACCTGCCACATGCCCTCTGCCCTGATGCCACGGGCCAGGCTTGCTGGCGGCAGCTGGGACTCAAGCCAGGGAGGATCTCTGTGTGGCCAATGAACTCCTCTCCAGCCACCCCCTGCACCCCTTGTCATGCTCAGCTGACCTTGGAAATGACCTTGGAAACAGAAGCAGACCTCTGACTCACCCGTGCTCTCACTGGCACCCACGCCCAACCCTGCGCTGCCCCGGAGGAAGGGTCCGTGCTGGAGGCCGGAGGCTCCCCTCCACGCCTGGTGGCCGTCCCCGAGGGCCTGAAGGCCTGGCGCCACAGGTCTTTCCTGCATCGGTGTCCTGCTCACATGAGCACACATGCACACGCACGAGCAAGATGCAGCACACTGCACACAGACACGCGCACACATGCGTGTACACAGCGTGGCCAGCCATGACCTAGTGCACACGTGTCTGCATGTGCGCCACTTACGTATTCAGTGTTCACTCTTTCATTCATTTTGGCCCAGCCACAAGACTTGTGGGATCTCGGTTCCCCTACCACGGATGGGAACCCGGCCCCCTGAGTGAAAACACCGAGTCCAAACCAGCGGCCTGCCAGGGAACCCCCACCTCCTGTGTTCTCTAGCCCTGCTCACCTCCCGCCCCTTTGCCTCTGCTCCCACACATCTTTTCCAGCCCTTCCCCCACTCCCCTCTCCACAGGCTTCTCCAGCCGCCCATGACCTTCTGGAGAGGGCACCATGACCTCCGTGTAGCCAGATCCTCCTGACCCTCTGGTGGCACTTGCCCCAGGTGGCCACTCCCTCCTCCACAGGGCACCTGTGCCCTCTGCGCCCTGACCCCTGGCGGCCTCTCCCAGCTCCTGGCTCTGCCTGCCTCCTCTCCCTACCCTAGGAGGGAGATGCTAGATGTCAAGCCTGGCCTCCCAACCTTCCCTCCCGTGTCAGGCTTCCAGTACCTTCTCTCCATCACCGGCCAGGGCTTCTCCCTCCACTTCCTGTTGCCGTGGCACCCCCAGACCTGCTGGCAACACTCACTTCCTGTTGCTATGACCCCCAGGGCGTCTTTGGGGCGCCCTGCTCCTCCCCACGCTTCCACGTGCTCAGCCTGCCTGGGAGGCATTCTGGACTGTGCGCTTGCTCTGGGACGCCGCCCAGATGCCCTGAGCACACACAGGATTCCCTGCTTCTGCTTTTCCCCGTGAGCTCCCTGCCGCTCAGCCCAGCCACCCCTTCCCAGGCCGGCCGGCTACTGGGGCTTCCACCCTCTGCCCCTGGGGTTGGCTCCCTGCAGCCAGAGGGGCCTGAGAAAAGCCCCCAGCTCCTGCCAAGTCCCTGCTCAGAGCCGTTGCTCCCCCAGTCCTCGCACTGACCCTTGGGTCTCTCTGGACCCGGGCGCACGTGGACACCTGCCTGTAGGTGAGACAAGCTCTCCCAGGAGAGAGGGGAGTCTGTCTTGGGTCAGGTCCGATGTGAGCATGACAGGGTCAAAGGTCAAAGTCATGTTTAGAAGACTGTCTGCCCACCCTCAGATCCCCTCTTAGTCTGTGGAAATTGAGCCCTCTGCCCCGGCTTGTGCCCACTCCCCACTCCCAGCCCCTTCACTCCCACAAGCCCATCTGCCCTCCCAGGAAAGCTCTGTTCACAGCCTCGTCCACAGCCCAGAGGGCAGGATGCTGCTTCTCTGGGCGGGAGGGCTTCTGCCCCCATGGCCACCCTGGACGGCTTGCAGCCGTCACAGCCCCACAGGGGCGCGGGGAAGGCGTTCACAGTAGCACCAGGGCCCCACACCCGCGCTGGGCACAGGAAGCTCTCGCCAGCAGAAGGTTTCTCCGCAGGGATGGCACGGGACCCAGAGCAACATGCACCCCAGAGGGCGAGTCTGAAAGTGACCTGGGAGAGAAAGGCAGCCTGTCGAGGCTGGGAGCTGATGGAGCCGACCAGAGGGTTACAAAGTCCGCCACTGCTGTGGGGAGTGCCAGCGCGGGGCTGGGCCGCCGGACGGGCACACCGGCCTTCAGACGTCCCCACAGGTTCGTTCCTAACCTGGCTCATGGGATCCCAGGCATTGAAAAGTTATCAATACTATTACTTATGCCTGAAATAATCCACCCCCCTCTGCCTCCAGGTCCTCGGGACAAACCAGCTCCTCGTCCTGGCCTTCAAGGCCTTAGGCTCCCCTCCGGCTGCCCTCTGCAGCCGCCCTCGGTCACGGCCGACCTTTGCCCTGGTTGTGTCCTGACCAGGATTCCCTTTCCTCTGCCTCCCCTGGTCTTTCTGGCTAAGCTCATTTCTGAGGGCAGCTTCTAAGTAGCAACGGGGCCAGATTTTATGTTGAGAGAGGCTTTCAAAGAGGCTCTTTCTCTTCGGGAAAGCCAGCAGCAAGCAGTGGGGAGGGCAAGTCGAAGCAGAGGGCCAAGAGGGCTGGGGGTGGAGACAGTTGCCCAGAGGCCGGCTGCACAGCAGGCACCTACAGCTGATGCCCCTTCACCCTCAGCCCACTGGCGGCCGTGGAGACGGTGTGAGGTCTCACCTCCAGCCCTTGAGGAGCAGCCTGGGCACGTGCGAGCCATGTGGTTAGCATCTTGAACCACAGGGAGTTCCTTGGGACACCACCTCCCTAGCTTGTTTCCCAGGGCCTGGGGCCTATGGAAGGCCAAATGTCAACCCCAGAATTTCTATCTGCTTTGTCCCCTGTTAGAAACATCAGCAACGGGACAGCTGAGAGAAAATGTAGGAGACTGGGGCCTGGAGAGGGGAGGACACAGTGAAAGGTGAAGTGGGGCAGAGGTGGAGCCTGGACTCCCAGCCCGGTGTTCCCTGGACCCCAGCCTTGGTCCATGGCCATCTCTGTGCATCTGGTGCTGATCATGCCTGCCCAGGTGGCACCAGGGGTAAGAATCCGCCTGTCAGTGCAGGAGATGCAAAGACATGGGTTCGATCCCTGGGTTGGGAAGATCCCTTGGAGTAGGCAGGATATGGCACCCCACTGCAGTATTCTTGCCTGGAAAATTCAACGGACAGAAGAGCCTGTCAGGCAGGGAGTCGGACATGACTGAGCAGGCATGCATGGATCCCCGTACCCCCCCACCCCCCCCCCCAAGGTATGGTGAGGCCTGCAGGGCCATGTTGCACTAAGGTAGGCAGCAGTTTGGGTGGCAGGATCTGGTAGGATCTTGGGCATGTGTGTGCTACTTGTAGAAAGGCCAGGTGGGCAGAGCCCCTTCAATCATAAATGTCTGAAGAAAAGAAACACACGTGTCCAGCTCCCCTTTTGTGTGCTCCTCATTTGAAGGACCGATGCTGAAGCAGAAGCTCCAATACTTTGGCCACCTGATGAGAAGAGCTGACTCATTAGAAGTAATAAGACCCTGATGCTGGGAAAGACTGAGGGCAGGAGGAGAAGGGGACGACAGAGGAAGAGATTGTTGGATGGCATTACCGACTCGATGGGCTTGAGTTTGAACAAGTTCCGGGAGATGGTGAAGGACAAGGAAGCCCAGAGTGTGGCAGTCCACAGGGTCGAAAAGAGCGGGACAAGACTGAGCGACTGGACAACAACGTGTGAAGGTCGCCTCCCTGTGAGACCCGATTTCATGGCTGGTGAATCGGGGTCATAATTCCCACCGCCACTGGCTGTGGAAATGAAATCAAGCGTGTTTAGCAGAGAGACTGGTGCAGCTAGGCGCTGATAAGTGACTGTCTGCATCTGGTTCACCATCCATTCCCTGGGAAAGAGCCTGGAGCAGGGGCTCCAGATGCCCGGACCCTCTGGGGCAGAACGCGGCCGGGGACCCTTCGGGGTCACAACCCCTTCCCCCTCCACGTGCGGTCCCGGGAAACAGTCCCGGAGGTCATGCCCAAGGTCACAGAGGGTCAGTGCAAAGGGGACCTGGAAGACGTCTCCTGGGGTGCCGAGGACAGTCACGCTCGGCGGAGCCCAGGCGCCTGAGGTCGAGCGCAGACTCGCTGAGCGGAGGCACCGCAGGCCGAGGGGCCCTGCGGGCGCGGGTGCCCAGCCGCCGGGAGCCGGGAGCCCTTCTCGGCCAGCTACTCGGGTTTCTGGGAGCCCCGCCCCGCTCGCTCCCATCGCGGCCCCGCCCCCCGTGCGCCCGCAAGTTTCTCCCAACTTTTCCGCGGGTCCCCCCGGGTGCCCCGCCCGCCGGCCGGTGACGTAACAATGGTGCAGCGCAGTGGCCAATAGGCGGCGGCGGAGGCCGGCGGCGCAGACCAATGGCGGCGGCGGGCGGCCCAGCGGTCCTGCCCGGCCGGGGCCGCACTGCGCCGCCCGCCGCCCGCCCGCCCGCCGCCGGCGCCGGCACCGCCGCCCAGCGATCGGCAGCGGCGGCTCAGAGCGCGGCTGAGGCGGGCGCGGGCGGCGGCGGCGGCCTTCCGTCCGTCCGTCCTGGGAGCTTCGCCTGCGCACCGACCCGCGGCGAGACAGCGCGCGCTCCCGCCCGCAGCGGGGGCGGGGACGCCAGGCTCGCGGCCCCTCGAGCCCCCAAGGTGAGTCCCCCTTCCTCGGCCCGCTCGGCGTGCGGCTCCCGCCCTGGGCGCGACTCCCTGGCCTCCCCGCCCCATCCTCCCTGGACACACGCTCATGCAGGTGCAGCCCTCGCTGCGCCGGCCACCGGCCCGCAGATACTCTGGCCTCGCCGCCCCCCCAACCCCCCACCCCCGCGACCTGGGGTCCGGCCGTGCGGCCGGTGGGGGCCGGGGCGGAGCTGGCGGGCGGCCTGGGCGCGCGGCCTTGCCCTCGGTGGCCCAGCCCCCACTCCCCATTCACTGAACCGCGACCGTAACTCGCTGCCCAGTGACGTGAGGCCGGCCCAACTTTACGTAACCCGCCCGGCGCCCAGTGCCCACACAGGGTACACCCGGGGCGCGGAGGCCCCGGCGTGGGGTGCCGCTTTCCATTCACGGTGCCCATTAAAGAGCGCTGTGGCTCCAGCTCCCCTCCGCCCCCTGCCCCGTGCCCGTCTGTGTAACTTAGTTACCCGGTGTGTGTGGACTCAGCCTACCCGCTGACCCACGGCCCTTGTGACCCAAGGGATTATCCTTGACAAAATGCGGTGGGGAGCTGAAGCCAGGGGCTGGAAGTCAGGGCTCAGGTTGGTGAAGGGGGCTCTGGGGACAAGGTTAGAGCTCAAGCTGGGTTTCCAGTGGGTTGGTGGGTCCCCTCACTTCTGGAATGAGCCTGAAATACGAGGTAGGAGATCTTGGGTCCAGGCCTGGCTCTGCCATGACTTGCCGACTGACCTTGGACAAGTTTGTCCCTTGCTGGAAAGTGGGATGCCAAGCCCTGCTTCGTCCAGCCTCTGGAAAGACCAAGGGAGCTAGCAGACCTGGAGCGGGGTCTGCAGGCCCTGAAGAGTGTACACACCGGTCTCTTGGTTCATTTCATCCCCCTGCCTCCCCGCGGGAGCTGGGGGCGGGGACGACGTGGAAACACCATGTTTGGGTGGAAGGCTAGAGGCCCCGCTCCCTGCCGTGGCTCCCAGCCTGCCTTCCCTCTTTCTTACAGATGAGGAAGCTGAGGCTCAGAGGACAGTGATACACCCACCTGCACAGAACTTGGTCATTGCGGTGCACTAACCAGGTAGGTCTGAGTCTGGAGCTCTGCTCCTGGGCAAGGTCTCCTAGCTGCAAGCAGAGGTCAGATGACAGGGTCAAGGTTCGATGGTTTTGGGGAGAGGGAGTTTGGGCTACAGAAAGGGTTTGGTTCAGCTTGAGATGTGAGATGCAGCTCTACACCCCCACCCCCGACATGGCTTTTTCCTTGATTGGGGTTGGGTGCAGCTGCCACAGGTGGGAGCAGGAGCTCCTCCGGCGGGGCCTTGGGCTGGAGGGAGTGTGAGGTTTCAGTGTGTCTCGGCGACGGTAGGTGGGGGCTATGAGGGCAGAGGCAGGGGAAGGGGGTCCTTAGCTGAGGTTCCAGAGAAGGAGAGGGAGAGCCACTGTCTGCCTCTAGATCCGGGATGTGGGATGTGGTTCAGGGCCTGGAAGAGGAGCGAGCTGTTGAGTGACTGGGACAGCCCATTGGAGGCTGGGGGTGGGGGTGGGGGACCAGCTACGAGACAGGCCCAGCCAGGTGGGGCGGCTTCTACGGGAGACTGCTCTCTCCCGCCTGGATCCTCGACCCTCACTGAACTCCCCTCTGCTCGCAGGTGGTCGGCCCCGGGGGCCCATGCCGTGAGGTGAGGAAGCCCAGCCAGCATGCCGTGGGACGCGCGACTGCCTGGGGGCGGCGCAGAAGGCGGGCCCGAGGGCGCGGGGGCGGCGCGCTCTAGGGCACAGAAGCAGTGCCGCAAGTCGTCGTTCGCCTTCTACCAGGCCGTGCGCGACCTGCTGCCCGTCTGGCTGCTGGAGGACATGCGCGCCAGCGAGGCCTTCCACTGGGACGAGCGGGGCCGCGCCACCGCCTACTCGCCGTCCGAGGCGCTGCTCTATGCGCTCGTGCACGACCACCAGGGGTACGCGCACTACCTGCTGGCCACCTTCCCGCGGCGCGCGCTCGCGCCTCCTAGCGCCGGCTTCCGCTGCTGCGCGGCGCCGGGGCCGCACGTGGCGCTGGCCGTGCGCTACAACCGCGTGGGCATCCTGCGCCGCATCCTGCGCACCGTGCGCGACTTCCCGGCCGAGGAGCGCGCGCGCCTGCTCGACCGGCGCGGCTGCAGCCGCGTGGAGGGTGGTGGCACGGCGCTGCACGTGGCCTGTGAGCTCGTGCGTCCCGAGTGCCTCTTCCTGCTGCTCGGCCACGGCGCCTCGCCCGGCCTGCGCGATGGCGGCGGCCTAACTCCGCTCGAGCTGCTGCTGCGCCAGCTGGGCCGCGATGCCGGGGCCGCCGCCTCTTCGGCCTCCGGGGCGCCGCCGCCTGGGGAGCCGCGCCAGCGCCGCCTACTGCTGCTTGACCTGCTGGCGCTGTACACGCCTGCGGACGCCGCCGGCCCAACCCGCCGGGAGCTGCTGGGCGACCAGCCGCGCTGGCGGCGGCTGCTGGGCGAGGAGAAGTTCCAGTGGCTGGCGGGCCTCGCGCCGCCCTCGCTCTTCGCGCGTGCCATGCAGGTGCTGGTCACCGCCATCTCACCTGGCCGCTTCCCCGAGGCCCTGGACGAGCTGCCGCTGCCGCCCTTCCTGCAGCCGCTGGACCTCACGGGCAAGGGCTAGACCGCGCTCCGGGCTCTGGACTTTTGGAGCATACGATTTTTAATAGCGCTGTAACTGGCACTTTACATATATTGTTTCTGGACGGCAGAACCTCTGTTTTCCTCTGTTGGCGTGCTTCGGGGGCCAGGCCAGGATGGGCAGGCGAGCCGTGAGTTGTGGGGCTTCCGGATGCGGCCGGGCTCAGCTCCACACCTCCCTGCGTGCGGGGAGCGGGGCTGCGAGGTCAGGCAACTCCCGAGAGCCGGATCCTATACCTGAGCTCCCTGCCCAGACCCAAGGACCGGAGCCCCGCCTTGATTTAGATCCTCCGGAAGGTGTCCCAGAGGGAGAAACAGCTGAGCGGAGGAGGAGCTGGGCAGGTGCAGGGGGCCAGCTTGTGCAAAGGCCTGGAGGCTGAGGGAACCGCCGTGGGGGCGCTGGCTGGAGGGCCTCTACCCCATCAGCAAGAAGGGCCCTGCCAGCTGCCCTGTGGGCTCGGGCTTGGGCTCGGGTTCTGCGAGCTGAGGACGGAGGAAGGCCCGCCGCCGGGTGGTGGGGGCAGGACCCAGGCCGCGCCTCCTGTTCCTCCCCACCCCACCCTGGCCACTGCTGCTCTTTGGGTATCGCCGGCACTCTTCCCACCCACGCAGGCCTAGGCCTGGACCCGCCCTCTTGTTCCCTTTTCTTTCCTCTGGCAGTTGGTGTCGGGGCCCCTGCTTCCCACCTCTGTTCTGGTGGATGCAGCTGCCTCGGCCCGGCGCCAGCCTCCCCTCACCCGGGGTTAGTTGCGCCTTCCTCCAGGCCTGCCGCTTGCCCTGGGCACGGGCTCCCAGGACCCAGCCCCCGAGGTTCGATGGTTCCTGTGGGTGCTGGCAGCACCCTGTGGGCAAGCTCTCCTGCCTCAGCCGGTAGAGCTGGTTTCTGCTGGAAGGGTCTGAAGATGGAGACTTGTCAACAGACGTTACCATAACCCTGAAGGACCAAGGGAAAGCGGCGTCCGTGCCTGGAGGAGCGTTGGGATCAGGGATGATGGCCAGGGTGTCGCGCCTGGGAATTCTGCAGGGCGGTGAAATTCAACCCGTGCCTGCTGGGCTGGAGAGCGACAGTGTGCTGAGTTGAGGGCTCAGGAGCTGCCCGATGAACTCTTGACTGCCCGGCCAGGGGTGCCCACTGCCCACCTTGCCCCTGGTGCCCCTGAGGGGAGCCTGACTGGGGGTGGAAGAGGCTTGGGAGGTGGTGGCAGTGCCAGGGTGATGGCTGTGGGCGCGCCCTGGTTCTGGTCTGCATCTGCCACATCTTCCAGGGTGACTGGGCACACCCCTGCCTTAGGCCTCGGTGGCCCTGACTGCCCTCAGAGGGGTTTTGGAGCATCTCCAAGCTCCCTCCCTAAAAGGATGTTCCTTGGAAATGTAGGGTGGGCAGGAGCACAGTCCTATGGGGGAGGGGACAGTGGGGCTCAGTTCTGCCCAGTGCTGACCCTAGATTTTGGGTGGGGTTGAAGGCGCCTCCCTTCCCACTGTGTGTCCTGGCCCAGTTAAACAGACTTTCTGAACCTTGATGCTTGGTGGGCAGTGGATACTAACATCTCTTCTACCTTAAAGCGTGGGGCATTAGGAGCCCCGGGGTATGAAGACGGGGAATGTGTTGCTGGGGAGGCACGCTCCTGGGAGGGGATGGCGGATGCAGCCCACATGCCGTGGCTCCTGGGGGCCGGGCTCAGGAGGTGCTGGGGGCTCGGGGCGCCCTGTGCCCTGGAGCTTCTGCCTGCAGAGAGCCCGGGCACCTGCAGGGCATGCAGACTTGCCCTCGTCTCCCTGCTCCCTGCTCTGGCCCCTGTGGGCTGAGCCCTCCTGGCCGGAGGCCCAGGGCTAGGCCCTCACTCGCTTCCCCACTAGACCTACAGCTGCCCCATTGGTGACAAACTCCTTTGGAGCTCCCTGGGCTGAGGATGGGGTGATACAGGGTCGGGTGGGCTCCCTGGTGGGGACCCCACAGAATCCATTGTCCAGTGAGCAGGAGGTGGCCCTTGGGAGGCTCCTTGTGTGCAGGGCAGGATCTGGACAGGAGTTGTGGGCACCAGAGAGGGGGTGGGGGGTCCAGCCAGATCCTAGCTTAGCGGGTGGAGGGCGCCTTGGGGGGTGGAGGGCAGTGGGGGTGTCCTCGCCGTGGCTGGGTGGGACGGAGCCGCGGGAAGGCTGAGGACACCCTGTGAAGCAGAGTGGGGCCTGATTCCTGGCGCAGCTCCCACGGAGCCTGGGGCCACCTGGCTCAGGACGCCCTGGTGTCAGTGAGTGCGGAGAACTGGAGCCCAGCGCGGGGCTACTGGCCTCGGGGTTATCTGGCCGCTGTCGCTGGCCAGCGCGAGGGCGGCTGGGCCCTGGTGCTTGTCTTATCGCTCCCCAGGGCCCTCCAGCTCCTGCAGGGGCCCCTCCCCAGCCCCATCACCACCGCCTTGGCAATGAGCCTGGGGCCTGGAGGGGGTCAGAGGCAGCCGGGAGATTCGGCTGTTGGCAGGTGGCCTTGGTGGCTTCTCACAGGCAACGGCTCTGCCTGGAGCAAGGCCCACGTCTCTGGGGCACAGTTCCTCTGTTCGCTTCCTTCATTCCACGGACCTTGTCTAAGGAAACCTGGCATTGGCCAGATTGCCTCCAGCACGCCCACCCCTGGGCCTGGTGAACTCCCAACAGGAGAGCCCTGGGGCCAGAATCTGGGCACCCCAGATGCCTGTCGGGGAGGTGCTGTGACTTGTTCCTGGAGCCTGGAAGGGACACACGGCCCTGAGCTGCGCCCCCCTTCGGTGGTGGCGACACAACCCTGTGCTGAGGCCTTGCTTCACCTCCTCGTGTGCTGACTTCTCCCATCACTACCTCAATTGCCCCACTGATGTCCTTTCCTCCTGATTTCTTCAACCTTCAGATATTGTACTGAGAGTTTTCCCCAGTCCTGTTCAGAACAGGGATGCCTCCTGAATGGCAAATGTGGAGGTGTGCTTGGGGAAGGCAGTGGAGAACCAGCTTCTGCTCCAGGAGACTGAGTGGATGTGGGGACCAGTTTTGTCCCACTCCGTTTTAGAACTGAGGCATGACTGACATATAGTAAGTGCGACTTCAGTTGTGTGGTTTGAGGAGTTAGCCCCCGTCAGCACATGTGTAACCATCCCAACCAAGAGAGGTGAAGAGCTTTCTGTCTTCAGTGTTCTTTTTAGGCCGTGGCTTGGGGGCATCTTAGTTCCCCCAGGGAGGACCTGTGCCCTGGCAGCCGAAGCCTGGAGTCCTGCACCCCTCACCACTGGACTGCCGGGGGACTCCTGTATCTCCAGTGATTGTTTGAAAAGAGTTTCTGCTAGAGATGCAGGCTCACAGAGTACTGACTGCCGGGAGTCCCAGGGCAGGATGGGTCAGAGCCCTGACCACGCACCTCCCCAGTAAAGGGCCCGCCTGCCTGTGGCCCCAGCCCCGGGCGGCCGCTGCGCGCACTGTAGCGAATTCCGGCTTTTTTCTATGCACTTACAGGCAGATGCTAAATTTTTTTTCTATGGTTATTTCTTATGTACAGATTTGACAGATCAAACAGTATTTAAAAACTTACTGTAGAGTAAGCATTTCCATATGTTGTAAAACATTGTGTAAAACAGCCTCTGGTGTTTATTTTGTGATTATTTAATTCTACTGGTATTGGTATGATAAGGAGTTGATGTTAGAGAGGACTGAGTCTTTAAAATGTAAATTTTATTTTTGGAATAAATAATACATTTACATGGCTCAAATTCGAAAGATACAAAAAGGTACACACTACAGGCGACCACCAGCCACCAAGGCCAGCTGCATGTGTAGTGTCTGCCCCTCCTGTGTGCCCTGGAATTACTATAAAAGGTTTCAAACCCACTAGAAGGCAGAAGAGAGCAACGTGAACGTGTGTTATCTTCCTGTGTAGGAAGTCTTACAAAGCCACATTCTCCTTATCACGCCCCCGAGATTTAGCGATGATACAGTAAACGGCCTGAGAGGCTGCTCAGGACAGATTTCCTCCGGGGCACACGGTTTTAACAGCTGCCTACCGTTTCAGAGGAATGTTCCCAAAGGCCAGCTGCTGTTGATCAGCTGTTTTTAGTGTTTCACAATACTACGGATGCTGCTGGGAGGTTTCTAGAAGTAGGGACTTGAGGGTGTGAGGGCTGTCAGGCTGCAGCCGGCTCCACGTGCACCCTGGGGCTCGGAAGGCAGTGCCCTTCCACCTGTTCACAGGTGCGTCTCAGCTGTTCCTCTGACTTGCTGCAGTTGTTTCCCCTTTTAGTTTTATGGGTTTTTTTAATGTATAAGATTGTTATAATTTGAAGAAATTAATTGAAATAATATACTATTTTCCTCTGACTTTTCCCACCACTTTGGGGTTTAGAAAGCACTTGCCATCCAGAAGTCAGCTACTGTCCTTTGCCCCCTGGTTTTAAGGTTCTCTCGTCCACTTGCTATCTGCTTCACTGGAGCGGTCAGGCTGAGGTCCACGCCAGCTCGCAGTCGCCTCCCCCCTCCATCTGGCTAACTCCCCGTGGTCCTTGCTGGGCCGCCCGATGTCACTGCTCACCCACCCACGGCCCGTCATCACCAGCACCCTCACTTGTTTCTTCCCAGCACAGGCCTGGAGCCCCCGGAGCTGGGTCCAATCCCAGCGCGCCGTGCCGCCTCGAGCAACTTACTTCCCCTTGCCGGGTCTCACCGGAGCCCCAGTGAGCTGGGAGACCCTCGGGCACGTCTGTGGGCACAAATGTTATTTTATGGAGTCTTCCCTGCTTCCCTCAACAGAAAGAATCCCAGTGGGGAGTCTGACAGATGGAGAGAACGCCGTAAGTGCCTTGGAGGGGACTGGCGTCTTTGCGTGGTGTCCGTGGCCTTCCCGGGAACGCCGGCCACGTCTTCCTGGCCAGGCGCTCCCGGGAGCCTTCCGCAAGGCCCCGCCGGCTCTCTCCCGAGTCTGGCGCGTCTCATTCGGGTCGTTTGCTGGCACCGGCTGGCCGTCCTGCTGTGTCACGAACACGATCTTTTGCCACCTGCCGGTTTCCACCAGGGCACTTCTGGCAGCTGGTTTTGGGTCGTGGGTGGAGATTCAGGCCTGTGGTCCTGCGCCCAGGGGCACCTCTGGAGTGACATTGCCCCAGGACGGCCCAGGCACAGCCTCCTGGCGGGGCGCCGGGCTGGGAACACCAGCAGCAGAGCCCCGGTGGCAGCGGCGGGAGCAGCCCGCACAAGTGCCACTCGGTAGCTTCTCCCCTGCAGAGGCCAGACTGGACTGGTCGGGAGAGGTCGAGTTTATCGCACTGTCTCAAAGCACAACTGAAAAACCAGGAAGGAAATTCGTACAAAGCACTGAAGCGGAAGTATCAAACCAGACGGGGGCTCACTGCCCTGAAGTCCCGCGGGTTCAGCAGAGCCGAGCGGGAGAGGGCCGGGGCGGGACAGGGCCTCCGCTGTCGGCCCGCGGGAGGCGCCGTCGGGGTGAGGGGTGAGGTGCAGGCGGGCACCGCGGCGTCTCGTCCTCCTGGCTGGGTCCTGTCACAGAGCGCTTCTTCCCGCTTTTCACCTGTGGCCCAGGGGCTCTCGGACACACTTGCCTAGTAGAAAACAGGCATCGAGTAACAGGGTCCCGGCCAAGGGCAGGCTAAAAAAAGCAGCTCGGCCGGAGTCCTGCTGGGGCGGCGCGGGCTGCCGCTGAGAGCCGGGCCCGCACTGAAGTCTGACGGCCACACAGGCAGCAGCTGCGGCCCTGTGAGGGCACCTGCCCTCCCGAGGTGGGTGCCGCTAGGGGGCTGCCCTGCCCGGGGAGGACACGCAGCGGACAGCGCGGGCTCGGGACAGACCACGTGAAGAGGCCAGGCCTCCCACTGGGTCCAGAAAATACATTGCAAACGTGTAAGATCGGACTCCAGCTGAGGTATCTCATGTAGGTTTGTAAAACAACAAACAAAGGCAATCACGAGGGGGTTCACCTCTGAGGGCGCCTGGGTTCTGCGCTGCCCCAGCAGCGCGGGCTGAGTGTCACTGAGACGTTCCTGCGTCACAGCGGGGCTCAGGCCCCACGGCTGGCCCCGCCGCCTGGGATTACCGCACACGTCAGTTCTGTTCGCCCACCGGCTTTTATTGCTCCGGCTGAGCTGTCTGCCAGGGTGGGCTAGGCCCCAAGGAGGGAGGTGGTGTGTGTGCGTGCGTGCGTGTGCATGTGCCGTGTGCGTGCGTGTGCCCCCATCCTGGCACAGCTGGGTTCCCATCCAGCAGGTCCGCAGGGAACGTGTGCCGGGACCCGCGTCTCAGAGGAGGGGAGGGCCCGTGATGGAGGCGGGGCCCCGGTGGGAGCGCTCGCTCGGGAGAGGGCAGCGCTGACCCGGCTTGGGCCTCAGGCGCCTGCAACCGCAGCAGCCGCCGGCCCCACCCGGGAGTCCAGAGGCCCTGCTGCTGCCGCGATGGCTCGACCCTCGGCAGAGGCTGTGGGTTCCGGGACGAGACGCAGACGAACACGGATGAAAGCAAGAGTGGGCCATCCGACCTGGCTAGACGTGTCTGACGGGGGCTGGCGAGGCGTGTCCGGGGCGAGTGACTCCGAAGCTGACTGTGTCCCTGCTCGGGGCCCGGCGTCTGCCCTCCTGGGAGCCCCTTCAGATGACCTCCCACTCGTCCTCCAGGTCCTCGGGGTAAGGGGTGGCGGCGTGGCTGCCCTGGGCCCCGTGCGAGTGGCTGAACGTCCTCGTTAGCCGCTGGAGGAGGTAGCCGGGTGGGCCCACTGCCCACAGCTCGTCTGACGAGGTCACTGCAGGGCAAGAGCCAGCCACATACTGTTACTCCCCAGCCAGGGCTCCATGACTGCAGGCCCTGCCGAGGGTGGCCCCGGGCAGCCCTCAACCCGCGCCGTGGCCGCCTCCGCCTCCAGCGGGCGCCCGTCCTCCTCCTGGGAGACAACCCTGGCAGAGTCCAGGTGCTGGGCGTCCGTCAGGTGTGACGCTGGGATGGGTCTCATTTGGGAGAACCAGCCTCGTGGTTGCAGCCCCCCTGCCCCACCCCCAGCACCCAGCACCTGCCTGTGACGCATGTCACGTTCCCAGGGATCTTCTTCCAGTAGTCCCCGGCAGGGTCTTGTCGGTGATGCCATACCGGCGGGCGAGGTCCCCGTTGGGGCACCGGGCCCACACGGTCCTGGTACTCAGGGCCAGCTGGTAGGCCTGCAGCCCTGCAGGCAAATGGGGCGTGTCTGTCCTCAGACCCCAGCTGCAGCAGGGATGGGCCGACCCCCCCCACCCCCCGGAAAGGACACCCTGTCGGCTGGGCAGGCATGGCTGCGAGGCTCAGACCGGAGGCCCCAGGGGTCCAGAAATGACTGTCCCATGAAGAACCCCAGGGACTGGGAGCCGGCGCTCTGCTGGCGGGGTGCCCACCCTGGGGCGCAGGGCAGACGCCTGCTGTGGGTGGTCTGACGAGCCTCGTGTGGCTGCCGCCTCTACCTGGCACGTGCTCCCAGTCGGTCCCCACCGGCATCTCCTCGGTGATCCCAGCTCGGACGTGCACGTTCCACCTGCTGTCCAGGGCCCACAGCATCTGGTCATCGGGGCTGCAGTGGATGCTGACCAAGGTGACCCCGGCAGGCTGGAAGCAGGGAAGGAGACGGGGACGTGTGATTGCAGGGGGCAGCCCCCGCCCCAGCCCAAGGCAGCTTGCCGCGGCACGAGCAGCGGGGACAGAGGCACTTGTCAGATCCAGACCTAGGGACGTCCTCCCAAACACATAGCCTGGCTCTCCAGTGGCCGCCTGTCCCGGGCCCAGTGGCGGGCCAGGTGATGAGAAGGGAGGGTCCAGGGCTGGGGAGGGGAGTGTGCTGCATGCAGGCAGGGACAGATGGCGGGGGCCACCAGGGAGGGAGGTGGCGGGGGCTGGCCTCTGAGGGCGCTCACAGCGTCACGCCTGGAGTGGCCCTGTGCGGGCATGGCTGGGTGAGTCTCGGGGTTCACTGGTGCCTGCCCCTACGCTTGCTTTATCCTTCTGGCCTCACTGCGCTGCATGTGGAACTTCCCTGACCAGGGAGCGAACCTGCAGGCCCTGCAGCGGCAGCGCGGAGGCGTAACCACGGGCCAGCAGGGAAGTCTGCTGCCTCTATGCTTTTGTTGTTTAAAGACTTAAAAACGAAAGCTTAATCTTAGATAAGAGTCACTGGAAAATGCACTTGCTGTCGAGTGTGCAGGAGGAAGGTGACCCTGTCCGGGAGCTCCATCTAAGGGGGCGGTGGTCTGGGGAGGAGGCTGAGGCGGGGTCTGGGAGGTGGGCCAGGATTCACACCCCAAGGCCCTCTTCTGCCGCTTGTCAGGCCAGTGGGGCCGGGCCGGCTGTGTGGAGCTGCCGGGAGCATCGCAGGACACGAGCTGGCAGGCGCGGTGGGCAGAGGCCCCCCCACCACGCCCCGCTCCACAGAGGGCTCGGGGCGGGGACACTCACGCTGCAGAGGCCTGAGCGGAGATGGTGGGGCTGCGTCCTCACAGCGCGCTGAGTGCCAGGCCCGGTGACACCCCTGGGACCCCGAGCTAGCCAGTGTGGGCACGAGCGGACCACAGCCCACAGCACTCTGTCCATAAGGTGCGATCAGAGCTCCGGGGCTGGGAGCTGAGGCGCACCCTAAACCAGCTCAGTTGAGAATGTCAACAGTAAAGGGCCTCTGCTTTCCCGAGTCAGGTGGGGCCGTGAGTTCCTCGGCCCTATTTGTCACTTCTTGGACCAAAGGAAGAACGCGACGTCAGCGTCAAGGAGGCAGGGCTGAGCCTGGTCTGGAGGGGCGTGAAGTCTGCGGTGTGGACATCCAGAGGCGGGAGAGAGCGCATGCCCCCGAGGCCCCACTGCGGTGAGGCAGGGAGGAGATGTCCACGCTGTACTCTACCCACACCCCAGACCCAGATTCCTGAGAGGTAACAGCTGTCAACTGCGGTGGACCTTCAGGGCCATGTGGATGAGTAGAACATGGAGAGACAGACGGGAAGGCTGTGCTGGGGTGCGGGGTCTGGGCAAGAGAGGAGGCGAGGGCTGGTGCAGACGCAAGAGGAGGGCGGGGAGGAGGGAGGAGGGGGAACACCCCCAGCCCTCTGCTCTCCTCCCTCGGGCTCCCCAACCCCCTGGACTGCTCTGAGCTAACTCAGACCCCTTGGCCCCTGCCCCGCTGCCCGTCAGCAGCCTTCCCAGGGCACTGTGGGCCCACAGCACAGGTGTGGGACCGGGCCCCGCCACCTGGAGAGCTGGGCAGACAGTCCTCAGCAGCATGCCCCTGCTCCTTTCCAGCCTGCCCCTCGCCCATGGGGTCAGCTGGAGCCCACCCTGTTCAAGTGCCTCCCCACCAAGCTCCCTTCCTGCCTCTTCATTCTCCTATTAAAGTGACCAACCCAGGCGGCATGTTAGAAAGCAGAGATATCACTTTGCCGACGAACGTCTGTCTAGTCAAAGTTATGGTTTTCCCAGTAGTCACGTATGGATGCGAGAGTTGAGCATAAAGAAGGCTGAGCACTGGAGAACTGATGCTTTCGAACTGTGGTGCTGGAGAAGACTTTTTTCCTCCTTAAATGAAAACCATTACTCCAAGTGTTGGAAGCCATTTACAACACTGGGGGAAAACCATTTACTCCATGTGTCTAAGGATGTAGTGGGGGTGGCGGGTGCTCCCTGCACCTCGGTCACCACACAGAGGGTCCCATCCCAGAATATGCGGGTCCTCCAGGGCTTCACCCAGCACAAGGAGGGTGGCAGGCTGGGTCCCGGGTGCCCACGGGCCGAGAGGAGAAGCCCGGCAGCGCCCGCGCCATCACTGCTGCCTGTTTCTCTTCCCGGCGCTTTAGATCCTCCTGCGGCACCTTGACCGGGACGGATGGTGACAGCATCCAGTGGCCGTAGGCACGCCTCTCTCTGGGAGGTTCTGGCTGGGCCTCTGTGTGCTCAGAGCAGACTCCCGTGCGTCTCCTTCCACGGCGCCCGGTCCATCCCCATGGCTTCTGTGGACTCCCGCGGGCTGGGACTCTGCTTTCCCTCTGCTTTTCTGATCAGAGTGGAGCTCTGCAGGGTGAGGGGACGCGCCACCAGGTGCTCCTCCCAGCCCCTGCTGTCCTGAGCGCCTCCATGCAGCCCTCCACCCAGCACTGGGACATGTCCTGTGCTCAGCCAGGATCTGAACAGCGGGTCGTGCCACTCCAGGACCTGGGGGTCCAGCAGGTGACCGGAGGGGAAGGCCTGCCTGCAGAAGGAGCAGACGTGTCCGTGCAGAGCGTGGTGGTGGTGCTCACAGTCTTCCAGGGCGCCAAGCGCCTGGCAGCAGCCGGCCGCCCAACAGGTGAGCTCAGCACACGGGGCCTCTCGGGCTCCCCAGCCGCCCGCGTGAACACATCCTGGAGGCAGAGGGGCCTCTCTGCACCTCCCTGTGCTCGGAGAGCGCGTGCTCCCGGCAGGGCTCCCGCTGCATGGGCGGTGGCTTGGCCATCCCAGGCGCCCCTGCCAGGCGGGCAGGCAGCACCTGCATCACCCTGCGTGCCACCGTCTGCAAACTGGCTGGGGCAGGGCTGGAAAAAACTCGAGAGTCCCCTGGACTGCAAGGAGGTCAAACCAGTCAATCCTAAAGGAAATCAACCCTGAATATTCATTGGAAGGACTGGTGCTGAAGCTGAAGCTCCAATACTTTGGTTGACTCATTTGAAAAGATGTGAAGAGCCGACTCATTTGAAGAGACTCTTATGCTGGGAAAGACTGAAGGCAGGAGGAGAAGGGGATGACAGAGGATGAGATGGCTGGACGGCATCACCAACTTGATGGACATGGGTTTGAGCAAGCTCCAGGAGATGGTGATGGACAGGGAAGCCTGGCGTGCTGGGGTTGCCAAGAGTTGGACATGGCTTAACAAAAGAATAACGAAAGTGTCTTCAACAAACACCCCTAGTGAGGCATCTCAAAGGCCGGCTCTCTGGGTGGCTGGTGTGAGCAGCCTGTTGAGAACCAGAACGTGGACAGCCTCTCCAGGGCTCTGAGATTGGAGGTGTTCAGACAGACAGGTTTGGAAACATATCCGAGGGCAGATGGCAAGAAACAAGACATGACGAATAAGAGGGCCTCCCAGCTGAATCGAGGACTCAGCACAGGTCCAATGGGCACGCCGCCCCAGCCTCCAGGAGAAGAGGGGTTAAGCTGGAGGCAGCAGCGGGAAGACAGACACTCGCCCAGGCAGAGTCCATGAAGCACACCCACCCTCTGCCACCTGCCCTGAAAGCTCCTGAACAGGGCCCAGCGGAGGCTGCTTCACAAAAGTCACTGGAACAAGTTCCAATGACCTGACTCCTGCGGTCAAACAGGGCCAGAAGGCCAAGAGGGGCTGAATAGGAGATGGCTGGGAAGACTGTTCCTGCAAGAGCTGGCCATCTCAAACTGGGAGGCTCACTCCTGCTGAACCCCAGACCCTCCCGAGGAAGATGAGTAAGGCCACAGTGGTTCTCAAAGCTTGGGAGTCCCCGGGACTCCTGTGCGGACCTTGTGAAATCGGCACCTTTCTGGGCCCCGGGGTCAGACCTTCCACATCAGACTTTGGGGCTGGAGCCCAAAAGGGGCCTTTCACACCAGCTCTCCAGGTGGTGTGGACTGTGGCCTATTGTAAACACCGCTCCGCTCTACGGTGCAGAAGCAGGCAACGCTGCTCAGAGCCACCCACATGCCTCAAGGCCGTCCCTATCAAAGCCCAGCTAGGGCTCTCAGAGAAAGGAGAGAGAGGCTGACCCCACAATGCACGTGCGATTGCAAGGGACCCTGAACAGCCAAAACAATCTCGGAGAACACAGTTGGGGATCTCCCTGGTAGTCCAGGCAGAATCTGCCTAGCACTGCAGGGGATGGAGATTCGATCCTGGTTGGGGAACCAGGATCCCACGTGATGTGGAGCAACTAAGCCCCTGTGCCAGAGCTCCTGAGCCCGAAGGCAGCACCTGGAGTCTGTGTTCCTCAATGCAAGATCCTGTGTGATGCAACGAGGACTCGATGCAGCCAAACAACTAAACATTGAAAAAAGAATACGGTTGGAATTTCAAAACTATTATAAAACCACGGTGATTAAACTGTAATACTGACATAAGAAAAGACATGTAGATCAATGGAACAGTATTGAGAATTCAGAAATAAATCCATAAAGTTATTTTGGACAGGGTTGCCAAGATTATTCAATAAAAAGAGGAGTCTCCAACAAATGGTGCTGGGACAACTGGCTAGCAAACATCAAAGAATTAGGTTGGATCCTTACTTCATACCGTATATAAAAATAGCCTGAAATGGATCAAAAATAATTGTAAGGGCTAAATCTCATAATGGTTTACTAGACAGGCACCAATAACAAAAAAGATAAACTGAACTTTATCAAAATTAAAAATTTTTGTACATCAAAGAACACCATAAAGAAAGTAAAAAAACCAACAGGAGAAATTTCTCCTTCTAAGGATCTAGTATTCAGAATAAAGAACTCTTAACATTCAACACGAAAAATAAAACCCAACAACAAAAAAGCAAATAGCTGAATTTTTAAAAGGGCAAAGGACGTGAGTGGACTTTTCTTCAAAGATGTACAGATGGCCAACAAAGACATGACAGGGGCTGAATGTCATCGTCACGAGGGACATGTGAGTGAAACCCCAATGAGGTTTCACTTCACATTCAGCAGGATGGCTAAAAAAGCATTAGTAAGGGTATGGAGAAACACAAACTCTCACATATGTTGCTGGGGAGGTAAAACGGTGCAGCTGCTGTGGAAGACACTTTGGCAGTTCCTCCAAAGGTTAAACATAGAATTCCCACGGGACCCAGAAATCCCACTCCTAGACACACACCTCGAGAACTGGAGCAGATGTTCAAACAGAGCTACGCCAGCATTCACAGCAATGTTCTTCACAATAGCCCCGAAGTGGAGACAACCTGAACGTCTGCCCACTGATGAGCAGGGGGCGGAGTCTGGCCTCAGCCTCACAACGAGGGCCTTCAGCAACAGAGACGGAGGAGGTGCTGACACCGATACGCACGGATAAGCCTCGAGAACAGGATGCTCAGTGCAAGAAGCCGATCGCGAAGGCCACGTGTCGCGTGACTCCTTTTACAGAAACATCCAGAAGAGGGAAATCCACACAGAGAGAGGCACATGCGTGCTTGTCAGGGGCTGGGGGGCAGGAGGACTTCACCGGGCACAGGGCATCCTTCTGGGACGACGAAGCTGTCCCGGTAACATTTAGTGACAGAGATTACACAACGTTGTGAACGTGCCAAATGTCACAGATGTAAGTCTTACATACGTGTATTTACCACAATTTTAAAAAAAATAAAAAGCAGACAGGCCTCAGTTGCAACCATGTGCTAGCATCATGCAGAAAGTCACCGGCTGGGGGAGACTGGGTACAGGTGTGCAGGGTCTCTGGTTTCTTACAGAGCCTGTGAGTACGCAGTCACTGCAATAAGCATTTCAATGAGGAAAAGCAACAGGCAGCCTTGAATTTTGGTTTATTCATATTCAAAACCACAAAAATGAAAAAAGAGAAAAGAAGGATGCTATTTTATAAAATGGGGTAAATAAGGAATTTAAGATTTAAAAATCATTTGGAAATGGCTAAAAAAAAAAAAAAAACCCCATGTATAATCTTGGTGTGCTTCCAAAGACTGAGACAGAATGTGTGTGTGTTTGTGCATGTGTGAGTGTGTGTGGGTGTGCGCCTGCTCCTTGGTTTTACGTTCCCGTTAAAGAGCAGCTGAAGGGCGGGTGATGGGGAGGGGCCACACCCGCTTTCTGGAAGCACCCAGATCACAGCCACCACCACGCTCGGATGTTCACAAACCAAAGGGGTGCTCAGGCCCATCAGCACCCCCAGCTGCTGGCCCACGTGCTCGCAAGATGAACTCATCACTGCTCATTACCAGCAAGTAACATACTTCATTTACTCCGAGTCATCAGTGTTATAGGACAAGCCATCACTCTTCCCTAGAATTTATTTTATACACTGAGATCCTGACTAGACACAATGTTAAGGGGTGTCTGAGGTTAAAGGGTGAAGTTCTCAGTGACAGACTGTTCCCAAACCAGGACTCCAAAGGTCCTGCCGCTGTGGGCCCTGACGTGGGGCCCAGGGTGGCTGCTCTCAGGTGAGGGGATTCACAGTAATTCCCAAGTGCAGAGAAAATACTTCTGAGGCTCGATAACATGTAAGACAAGTGTGACGGGCTCTGTGTTCCCTGGCTTCCAGTTACATACAGTACTTGTCAACCTGACTCCGAGCTTCTCATCTGGTAGATTCTCATTTGTATATTTAATTGATTAAAGTAATGAACAATTAAAATGTAAGCTGGAATTTATGAGGTATTTAATTAATTGTAGTGAATATAATATATTGAACCTCTAGTTATTTTGCTTATCATATTTTCAATGTAGTGTAAGTCTGATACTTTCTAAATGGAATATTTAGAGCAAATCTTATCTTAAAGTATCCATCACCCCATATTCCAGCTTCTAAATAATTATAATGAAATCTACTATTTCATAGTTATCACTTTGATAACTTTACAGAGCAGTGGAAATATTGCCTGTACCCTGTCCTTCACATTTCAACCTTAGCCTTATTTTTTTTCTTTTTGTGGGTATATCTGTAATATAGAAAGCATTTTATTTTCCTGGCTAAGCTATTCTAGTGCAATAAAATTTTTGAAAGAAAAATTATTTTGTATCAAGGACAAGCAACTCCAGGAGTTAAAATAGTCATTTTTCTGCCCTGATTATCTTTCAATCCAGAAAACAACTTTAAGATATGGTACCAATATTTTGCTTTGATACACTGAAGATTCAAACATTTTAGCAATACGTGGACTATCAAAGTAATATCTGTTTCTAAAAAAAAGAAGCCAATATAGGCAAATATGCATCTACAACACAACTTGTTCATCCATAATGATGCCCTGTAAAGATGTTCCTGTTGTTGTTCTGACTTGAGTGTCCCTTCCTGGAGACAAATGGATATTTAAGTCTCATGATCAGAAGCAGGGCCATCCCATTACTCTTTTAGCTTTCTCTTGCTTTCATGAAACCCATGGCCAGACACTATCTGTGTCTAGAAGTTGGCTTCAAATGACAAATTCAGCATGCTATAATAAGCGCTACTAAGATTTCCTACTGAGGTCATCTAGAATTTGGCCATCTTGAGAAAGAACTGTGGGTACATTCTTATTCCCAAATATTTCCCTTATTTAAAACTCTTATTCTCCAGCGCTTCTTGTGGTCTTATTGTATCTGATTGTCACGAGGGACATGTGAGTGAAACCCCAATGAGGTTTCACTTCACATTCAGCAGGATGGCTAAAAAAGCATTAGTAAGGGTATGGAGAAACACAAACTCTCACATATGTTGCTGGGGAGGTAAAACGGTGCAGCTGCTGTGGAAGACACTTTGGCAGTTCCTCCAAAGGTTAAACATAGAATTCCCACGGGACCCAGAAATCCCACTCCTAGACACACACCTCGAGAACTGGAGCAGATGTTCAAACAGAGCTACGCCAGCATTCACAGCAATGTTCTTCACAATAGCCCCGAAGTGGAGACAACCTGAACGTCTGCCCACTGATGAGCAGGGGGCGGAGTCTGGCCTCAGCCTCACAACGAGGGCCTTCAGCAACAGAGACGGAGGAGGTGCTGACACCGATACGCACGGATAAGCCTCGAGAACAGGATGCTCAGTGCAAGAAGCCGATCGCGAAGGCCACGTGTCGCGTGACTCCTTTTACAGAAACATCCAGAAGAGGGAAATCCACACAGAGAGAGGCACATGCGTGCTTGTCAGGGGCTGGGGGGCAGGAGGACTTCACCGGGCACAGGGCATCCTTCTGGGACGACGAAGCTGTCCCGGTAACATTTAGTGACAGAGATTACACAACATTGTGAACGTGCCAAATGTCACAGATGTAAGTCTTACATACGTGTATTTACCACAATTTTTAAAAAAATAAAAAGCAGACAGGCCTCGGTTGCAACCATGTGCTAGCATCATGCAGAAAGTCACCGGCTGGGGGAGACTGGGTACAGGTGTGCAGGGTCTCTGGTTTCTTACAGAGCCTGTGAGTACGCAGTCACTGCAATAAGCATTTCAATGAGGAAAAGCAACAGGCAGCCTTGAATTTTGGTTTATTCATATTCAAAACCACAAAAATGAAAAAAGAGAAAAGAAGGATGCTATTTTATAAAATGGGGTAAATAAGGAATTTAAGATTTAAAAATCATTTGGAAATGGCTAAAAAAAAAAAAAAAAACCCCATGTATAATCTTGGTGTGCTTCCAAAGACTGAGACAGAATGTGTGTGTGTTTGTGCATGTGTGAGTGTGTGTGGGTGTGCGCCTGCTCCTTGGTTTTACGTTCCCGTTAAAGAGCAGCTGAAGGGCGGGTGATGGGGAGGGGCCACACCCGCTTTCTGGAAGCACCCAGATCACAGCCACCACCACGCTCGGATGTTCACAAACCAAAGGGGTGCTCAGGCCCATCAGCACCCCCAGCTGCTGGCCCACGTGCTCGCAAGATGAACTCATCACTGCTCATTACCAGCAAGTAACATACTTCATTTACTCCGAGTCATCAGTGTTATAGGACAAGCCATCACTCTTCCCTAGAATTTATTTTATACACTGAGATCCTGACTAGACACAATGTTAAGGGGTGTCTGAGGTTAAAGGGTGAAGTTCTCAGTGACAGACTGTTCCCAAACCAGGACTCCAAAGGTCCTGCCGCTGTGGGCCCTGACGTGGGGCCCAGGGTGGCTGCTCTCAGGTGAGGGGATTCACAGTAATTCCCAAGTGCAGAGAAAATACTTCTGAGGCTCGATAACATGTAAGACAAGTGTGACGGGCTCTGTGTTCCCTGGCTTCCAGTTACATACAGTACTTGTCAACCTGACTCCGAGCTTCTCATCTGGTAGATGTCCCAAGAATTTGGACGATAGCTGCTAAGTTAGTTGTAAGACCACACATTCTGAAGATATACAGACAGCCAAAAAGCAAGTGAAAAGATACGCAACACCACTAACCATGAGAGAAATGCAAATAAGACTACAGTGAATACCATGTCATACCTGTCAGAACGGCCATCGTCAGAAAACCTACGAACAATGAACGATGGAACAGAGTGTGGAGAGAAAGGAACCCCCCACAGTTAGTGGAGATGTAAACTGGTGTAGGCACTGTGGAGGACAGTGTGGCGGCTCCTTAAAAAAAACCTAAAATTGGAGCTACAGTATGACCCAGCAATCCCACTCCTAGGCGTGTACCTGGAGGAAACCCTGTTTCAAAAGGATGCGTGCACGCCAAAGTTCACTGCGGCGCTGTTTAAACAGCCAGGACACAGGCGCAACCCAGGCGTCCACCGACGAAGGAAAGGCCCAGAAAGCGTGCTACATGCACACATGGGGTGTTACTCAGCCATAAAAAGAACCAGGTGCTGCCTTCTGCAGCAACGTGAACGGACCTAGAGTGAGTGGAGGCAGTCAGAGAAAGACAAATTTCCTGAGGTACTGCTGATGCCTGGGGTCTAAAACAGGGATACAGATGACCTTAGTTCAGAACAGAAGTACAGCCCAGACGTAGGAAACAAATTCACAGTTGCCAAGGGCATAGGGAGGGAGGGATAGATGGGAAATCGGGACCCACACACACTACTATATATAAAACAGGCAACTAGTAAGCATTTCCTGCTGTGGCGCACAAGAACTCTGCTCGACACTCATAATGGCCTATATGGGAAAAGAATCTAAAAGAGAGTGCATATACGTGTAACTGATTCACTTTGCTGTACACCTGAAACAACGCTGTGATAAGTCAGCCACACTCCAATGAGAGTTTAAAAGCAAAAACAGACCACGCCCTCACAGGAGAAATGAACCTGGTGACTAAAGACAACGCAGAGGGAGCCGACGGCCCTGGTCGCCTGCCTCTCTGCTGGTGGCACCGGAGGCAGAGAGAGGGCCCACCCACAGGTCCCCCAACCTTCGCTCTGCCATCTTCATCAGCGCTGGCTTTCTACCCTGTTTCGTGAGACTGCCAGCTCAGGGCCTGGCAGTGCTGCCTGACGGCCTCAGGGGCCTCTGAGCCGGCCTCTAGCCCACACGGCTATGCACCTGGCTGGCACCACAGGCTGCGGCCCCTGCCATCTGCAGGTCACCCCTGCTCCTGTGCCCTCCCCGAGCAGCAGCGCCTTCTGGCCCCATGGCTGGCTGGGCCCTGTGGCTCTGGTGCCCAGCAAACAGGCCTCCTGAAGGAGCCACTGCCCCATCCACCAGCCCAAGGGGACCCGTCCAGGCCCACCCCACGCTCACTCCCCTCAAGGCTGCGTGGACTCAGAGCCCATCATGCTTTTTCATTTTCACAGCCCTCAGAGCTCCACACACGGCTGGTGGCAGAGCCTCTGCTTAAGAATCCCCCACGTAACTGGCATCTGGGGGACAGCAAGGCTCAGAACCCCCAGAAGGAGGGGGAGTCAGCACCATCTCTCTAGAATACTCTGGCTGGTCTGAGCCAAGGGCTCGCCAAAACCAGCCTGGGGCTGGAAGGGCCCTAGGAGACCGGTTAAGCCCAACTCACCACATTCTGGGTGAGAAAATGGACACAAACTCAGGCTGAGAAGTGAGGGTCCTGCCCATGGCCGGAGCTGAGGCTAGAAATGAGGTGTCCAGGGCTCAGACCAGAGGGTTCCAAACTTCTGGCAGACTGGGCCTTTTCCCAAGAAATGAGTACACGCGTGTGCATACACACGTTTCCCTCAGCCAGAACGGGAGTGTGCACGCGCGCTTTGCCACTTCAGCCGCATCCGACTCTTCGCCAGCCCATGGGCTACAGCACCAGCTCCCCCGTCCACGGGGTTCTCCAGGCAGGAATACTGGAGTGGGCGGCCATGCCTGCTGTCAGGGCATCTTCCCAACCCAGGGATCGACCCTGTGTCTCTTACGTCTTCTGCACTGGCAGGTGGGCTCTTTACCACTAGCGCCACCTGGGAAGCCCAGGAATGTGGATAAATCCAGGCGTAAAGAAAAAAGTCAAAAATCCTGCCGCCAGAGTAAATGTTTATCTAGACAAATCACTCTAGTAGGGACTTCATGTGACCTTGGATAAAGTTCACGCGAAGGAACATTTCGGGGACACTGAAGTGAACCGGGGAGCCTGCTGGGCGCACACCCCACTGGGAAAGACGCTTCTGAGGAGAAACCCTGAGCCCGCCTGGCGGCCGGTCACGCTTTCCTTCCCCTGCACGCTCCCTCAGCGTCAGTCCGAATGAACCTTGAGCCCACCTAACATCTGGGAGATGTGGGGGGCTCTGCCTTTCCTGGAGGAGGCGGGGTCTGGATTGAGCACCCCAAGGCAGCGGGCAGGAAGCCCCAGGCCGCCAAGCCTCGGGCACATTCAGCCCCTGGGCACGTGGCCCCCGGCTGCCGCGCTTCCTGAGTTCTGCAGGTCACTTCAGTTCTTCCGTCGCTTCCCTGGAGTGGATCCCGTGCCGCCTCTCGTCTACTCCTCATTTCACAGGAGCCTGAACAGTGGACACTGGGGTGACCAGCCCGTATCTACACACAGGGCCAGTGGGCTCTCAGCGTGCTGCCTGGGGCAGACCGCCCTCCCCTCCTGGGCTCTGAGTCCTCGGCTGACAGAGGGCAGAGGGGCAGAGGGGCAGACGGCCCGCGGGGCTCCCCTGGTAGGTGCGCGTGCTCCGGGGCTGGGGCATGGTGGTTCCGGCTGCCCTGGGGCCGCGGGGCAGCCTGGGGGTGTCTTGCACACCCCGCTCTGCACGCCGCCTTGGCCCCCAGGGCAGTTGGGTGGGAACCACCCTGCTGTCGGTGTTAAAGCGTCTGGCCGGAGCCCAGGACTTTCTCTGGAGGGTGAGCCGTGTGCTGAACTGCTGACCCAGCTGGCCGAGGCCACCAGACGCGGGCTCTGGTCTGGAGCAAAGTTTCCGGCTTCTTTCTTCCTCTCGCTGCTGACGGCAAAGGCAGAGGGTGACGGGTGACTCCTGCCCCAGCACGACCTCGGGATCCAGTAAGACACAGCAGCTGCCAGCTGCTGGGGGATGTGCCAAGGAAAACACTCAGAAACAGGTTTCCTGGGCAGAGGTCACTTTCTGTGCCTCTTGAGCCGGGCTGGCGGGGGCAGCCGTGCTGGGGAGCGGACTGCAGGCCGCGTGCTGGGTCAGCGAGGGCGCTGGCGCAGCTGTGCTCTGAGTCTGTGGAGAACTGACCCCGGGGCGCTGGCCCAGGTGCTCCGAGGGCTTCTCACACTCAGCGGCGGAGCTGAGCGCCCGGTGCTGGGGGCCTGCTCGCTGGGAGAAGGCCGGGAGGGGCTCTGGGGGGCACTTGTACACACCTGTCGGCTGGGATAGGGCCCCTGGGCGTTTGTTTCGGCCTCTGGGTCGACGAGTTGAGAGGTGGTGAGGGGACGGCTGGAAGGCCGGGGGGTCTGGCCGGGAGTCACAGCCCCCCAGTGAGAGGAGAGAGGACAGGGCCAACCTCCACCCGCCCCAGGGAGGACGGGGTCTGAGGAGATGGAAGCTCAAAATAGCACGTGTTCAAGCCACAGCAGGGTGCGGTGGGATATAAAGTGTCAAAAAGTTGTCAGAAAGTGTTTTTTCTCAAAATGGCAACAGCATGAGCCTCTATTTGTGGAGGTCTTATCCCCGCCCTCGCAGGCAGCAGCACCGAGGCCATCAGACGACTGCGTGTGTGACAGGAGCCCCTGACACCTCGACCCCACCCAGGGGTGCTCAGAAGAGCCAAGGATGGGGTGCAGGAGGGGCGCATCCTCGGAGGGGCCCCGACGCTGCCAGTGGGGGAAGGGGCACGCGACGCCCTGGTGCTCAGCGCGGGGCGGGGGTGCCAGCCGCCGAGAGCTGTGATGCCCACCGCCTCCTGGGCAGTGATGCCCCGTCCTCCCCCTCACAGGAGTGTGGGGAGCCCAGGGGTGATGACGCAAGCAGAGCTCAGCCACACAGCGTGCGGGGCTGGGAGGCAGTGGACGAGCAGGAAGGGGCTCAGGAGCCGCGCGAAGCCCCCCTCCCCCCAGCAAACCACACAGCCTGACCACCGCGAGAGAACACCGTCAGCAAGCCCCAGGCACGCTCACCCCCCACCCACCAGTACATAAGACCACCATCGTCTAAGGAAAGCTCTGTGTGGAGAGGCCACAGGAGAGAACGGAAGCAGCAGCTTGGGGACATGGGGTCTCAGCCCAGGAAGAAACTTCAAAACACCCTTGGAGGGCCTCCCTGGTGGCGCAGTGGATCAGAGTCCACTTGTCAATGCAGGGGACACGGGTTCGATTCCTAGTCTTGGAAGATCCCACGTGCTGCGGAACCAGTAAGCCCAGGAGCCGAGAGTACGGAGGCCATGTTCCGGAGCAGGGGAGCCGCGAGTACGGAGCCCACACTCGAGGGCTCCGTACTCTGCAACAGAAGAAGCCCCCGAAATCAGAAGCCTGTGCGCCACGACTACAGGGCAGGCCCACCCACCCCAACGAGAGAAAGTCCTAGGACAGCAGTGACGGTCTGTGCTGTGCTCGGTCCCTTCAGTCCTGTCTGACCGTGAGTCCCCACAGACTGCAGCCCGCCAGGCTCCTCTGTCCAGGGGGTTCTCCAGGCAAGAGTACTGGAGTGGGCTGCCACGTCTCCTCCAGCAGACCTTCTTATCTCTTATGTCTCCTGCACTGGCAGGCAGGTTCTTTACCAGTGGCGCCACCTGGAAAGGCCCAACAAAGAACTGCTGCTGCTGCTAAGTCCTTCAGCCGTGTCCGACTCTGTGCGACCCCACAGACGGCAGCCCACCAGGCTCCTCTGTCTCTGGGACTCTCCAGACAACAACACTGGAGTGGGCTGCCATTTCCTTCTCCAATGCATGAAAGTGAAAAGCGAAAGTGAAGTCGCTCAGTTGTGCCTGACTCTTAGTGACCCCATGGGCTGCAGCCCACCGGGCTCCTCCGTTCCTGGGATCCTCCAGGCGAGAGTGCTGGAATGGGTGCCACTGCCTTCGCAACAAAGACCTAGCCGAATCAAAAAATCAAAGAAAGGAAAAAATATCCTTGAGGGCAAGAGAAGACTCAACAACTGTGAAACAGCAGCAGGAGTGTCCAGAAATTAGAATACAATCACAGAGGGGGCTTCCCTCACACAGAGGGGGCTTCCCTCACACAGAGGGGGCTTCCCTCACACAGAGGGGGCTTCCCTCACACAGAGGGGGTTTCCCTCACACAGAGGGGGTTTCCCTCACACAGAGGGGGCTTCCCTCACACAGAGGGGGCTTCCCTCACACAGAGGGGGCTTCCCTCACACAGAGGGGGCTTCCCTCACACAGAGGGGGCTTCCCTCACACAGAGGGGGTTTCCCTCACACAGAGGGGGTTTCCCTCACGCCAAGGGCCTGGTTTAACCCCCGGTTGGGGAACTAAGATACCACAAGTCACACAGAGTGTGGAGGAAAAAAAGGTAGATACATATTTTAACATTTACATATGCAAATTACACACATACATATTTTAACAGAAATAACGCCTGGAGTCCGCCACAAACTCCCCAGGCCGACAGGCGAGTTCCCTGGAGCCTGAGCCAGAGGCCCTCGCCAGGCTCCTCGGGCAGCTGATGTTCCTCCTGTGTCCTCCCCTGTGGAGGGGCTCACTGGGCAAGGCTTGGGACTCAGCGCCGAGAAGAACAAGAAACTGATGTCTCAACAGGCTCAGACTGTCCCGAAGAGGGACTGCAGGATGAAGAAGAAAACGGGATAAAAGTGTAAGAGAAAGAAAATAGGGGAGAAAGGGTAAGAAAAGCAGCGCCCTGGCACAAAAGCAAGAGGCCCAGGAAGAGCACCTGCGGGCGGGGGAATGGGGTTGGGCGGTTCGGGCAGAGGCCTGGAGGAGATGCCAGCACAAGCACAGGACACACCCCAGAACAAAGGCCAAGAGCTCCGGGCTGGAAGGCGTCCTGGCACAAAGACTAAAACAGACTCCCCCAGGCACATACTACTCGGCTCCCAGGACACTGGGAACAAGGAGATCTTACAAACTTCCAGGGAGAAAACGCAGGTCAGATAGCAAGGATCAAGTATCAGAATGGCTTCAGACATCTCGACAGGAATACTGGACGCCAGAAGATGATGGAAGAAAACCTACAGATTCTAAAGGAAAATGATTTCCAACCTAGACTGCTAAACTCAAGACAAGGTCAAGGACAAACATGAGCAAAGACTTTCAGACATGCAATGTCTCCAAAAGTTACCTCCACAAACCCTTCTCAGGAATGACCGGAGGAGAAACTCCACCACAGCAGCGACAGGCAGAGGAAGACACAGGATCCAGGAGAGGAGAGATCCCACACACCAGCAAGACAAAGGGTGACCCCAGGAGGACAGAGCAGCAAGCTAGACTGCAGCTGGCCAGGGTGTCCAGGGAGACAACTCCAAGAAGGGGATGGAACCGATGTGTCTAGGCATACGGAGGGGAAATGGACTCAGCGGCGGGGAGACGTTGAGGCTGAATACGTAAACCATATAGAGAACCAGATGGAAAAACAAGACAATGCTCAAGCCCAAGAAAAACAGAGTCGTGCAGATAAGAAAGTGGGGTGCAGTTCACTGCCAGCTCAGCTCTGAAGGGTGTGTGCCCCATCGCAGCACTGCAATGCTGGGAGGAGGTAGGTGGGGACGCAGGGTGGGTGGCTAGGGGGAGGGGCAGCTCCTGCTTCCAGCAGGAGTCAAATGAAGACCCCCAGAGCTAGAAGGATGGAGACACAGACTCCTACCAAGCTACTTAGGGAGACGAAGCTAAGGAGCAGTTGTTCTCTTGAGTGGGGACCACGGAGGGGACACGAGGTGCCTGTGGCCCACTGGGCAGACCCAGCTGACTGGTGAGCTGTCCCTGCTGGTGCGCCCCCAGCACTGGCCCCCGCGGCTGAGGAGGAAAGGCCGCCTGCCACACCCTCCTGCACGCCTGTCCCAGGCACCTGTGTACAGACAGCTGGGGTGGCGTCCCGCAGTCTGTACACACATACCGTGCTGCCTGGGCAAGCCCTGGCAGGTCAGCCACAGAGCTGGCAGGGGCACACGGGGGCGGCCGGCCTTGTCACCGGGAGAAGCCTCGGGTTCCGGGTTGCCACCCTCCTCCCCCCAACGCAGTGATCTCACAGATGTCCGCTCCAGATCCAGGGGACCGGGCCGAACATTCTGGCGGCTCTGTAGGATGTCCTCACCCAGAGCCATTGTACCGGCCACCCAGGACACCGGCTGCCCCTGGAGTCCGCCGAGGACTCTCCAGGCCAACAGTCAATTTCCCTGGAACCTAGGCCCTTGCCAGGCTCCTCGGGAACCCCATGTTTCTCCTGCGTCCTCCTCTGTAGAGCATCTCACTGGGCAAGATTTAGGACTCAGCACTGAGGAGAACAGAAAACTGATGTCTCAACAGGCTCGGACAGTCTAGCAACAAACCATCCTACCCAACAAACCACGGAGCAGCGCCTTTCCCTGCTCAGAAACACTGGCAAACCAATTTCCTGCTGCTGACCGGAAATGCACCCCGGCTCTGCAAATTCAAGGCCGATTTCATCCACAGAAGCCACAGCTGGCAACGCTCAGTGACCTGGGTTTCCTTCCTGGCTGGGACCCTGGCCTATCCCCGCTCTGCCTGTGGTCTCTTTTCACTTCCCTCCCTCAGAGGCGGCCTCCCTCCCCACCGACCCCCAGCACAGTTCAGTGCACCATTCTGCATTCATTCAAATATTTTTACTGTTTGATACAAGTTTTTTTTTTTTTGGCTGTGCCCCACTGGCAGGCAGATTCTTAACCACTGAGCCACAGGGGAAGCACTTCTCTTTCTCTTATTAAAAACCAGGGACTGTCAGATGCAACTGTGTCCCAAGCTTGGCATGTGGAGCTCCCAGCTCCCCATCCCAGGACGCCGTGCGGTGTTCCTGTGCGATGCCGCTCACTGGGCTGTGTGGAGGGATTTAGCCCATGGTGCCACAGATGCAGTGAGAAGAAACTGGTTTAATTACCCCAAGGCCTTGTACTTTGATGTTAAGAGGGAACATGAGTCTTCAGAACACTCCAAGACTCTTGGAAGCAGGCACCAGGTTGGACCTGCAGAGCTTGGCTTTGGGGTGTGGGTGCCACCTCCTTCTGCCATCTTGTGCCTGCCTAAGTGACCTATGCCAGCCATGCGGGGTGGTGGTGGTGGTGGAGCTGCATTCAGGGATGCCCATGCGCCCTGGCTGGTAGTAGAGAGGGTAAGGACCGCATTCCCTGTGGGGTCGCAGCCGGGTAGGGTCCCCTCTCACTCTAACCATCTCCGAGGAAGCCTTACTGCCCAGAGCTGGGGACTTCTCTGAGAGCTGGTTGTGTAAAATAGCATCAACTTACGTCCCCACCGGCACCGCCTGTGAGCGTGACATTCTCATGGGACTACCTGTTACCATGCTTGCATGTCTGTTTTTTTCAGTTGTTGTTCATACAGCTAAAAAGACCTACAGTGCTTGAATTTAAATAAGTTTTCACCATTTGCCAGTACGTGAGTCTTGATTTTGCTGGTCTCTCTCTTTTCCAGACAAAGCTGTAATCCACGGCAAGTAAACGACCCCAGGGACCGGCTGGAGCCACCCACTTGGGGGGCCTGGACGCTGGGCACGTTGAGGAGGAGTGGGGACGGTCCAGAGGTGGGGTGGGGAGCACAGGAGGGCAGGAAGCCCGTCTGAAGGCAGCGGTGGGCAGCACAGGCGGGGGCTCAGGTGCCCGCAGGGCTGTGCAGTCACGCCACCAGCTGTGCGGCTTTAGAGGCACCGCCAGTACGGACAGAAAACGCTCCCACAGAAGCGGCAGCTCCAAAGAAACGACGCCGAACACCACGATGAATGTTTTTTCCAAATCCTTCCAAATGTTAACAAGTCTGCAAACTGAGTCATTTGTTTTGAGTACTTGGTTAAAACTTCACCCCAAAGCTACTGCAGGAGGGAGGTGCTCCCAGAGGAGACCACAGGACGCAGAGACGGGGAAACTGCTGCTGGTCCCCGAGGCCCCTGAGGCCTCACCACTCTCTGCCCTGCGAGGCCTGCTGTGGCCTCCGCAGACTAGCTGCACACACATCCTACCTGGAGACCAGGACGCTCACGCCCAGCAGTAAATCAAACAGAGCAGAAAGAGGTCGATTATGACCAAAACCTGGAAGCACTATCCACATTCTAATACCTGCATTCAACCAAACCATCCCGACTTTCTAAACCATTTCACAAGGCCTCGCACCATCCCCACCCTGCCACTGGACTAGTCTTCTCAGGAACTTTGGCAACTCGAACATTAATCTGAAATTCAATTTAAAGGCAGGCTTTGTCCTAAAGCCCCGCCTGGGGGGCTGCCAGCCGAGCCTGTGGCACGCTGCCTGGACTTGGCGCTCCATTGGGGCGCCTGCAGTCAGTGGGCGGCCCAGGCCTTGATCCTAGCAGAGCGTGGAAGAGCGCGGCGAAAGGCCTGAGCAAGCGGAAAGCCTGGCTTTCCCCACAGAAGCCAGCTCTGTGGCTACAAGCTCCGTGTGCCCTCCGCAGCGCACTGGAAGCTACGGAATGAGAGAGTGGTCCATTCAGCAGAAGCGCCCCGAACAGTCAGTGCTGAACAGCCCACTGAGCAGTCACTGCTCTACTCGGAGCACAGCTCTGAGGCCCTTTCCCTTGAATTTGTTCTATTTTGGCATTTTCTTGGGCGAAGCTTTGATCAACCCACAGTCAATAGTTATTTAAAGTGAAAGTCGCTTAGTTGTGTCTGACTCTTTGCAACCCCATGGACTATACAGTTCATGGAATTCTCTGGGCCAGCACACTGCAGTGGGTAGCCTTTCCTTTCTCCAGGGGATTTTCCCAACCCAGGGATCGAACCCAGGTCTCCCACGTTGCAGGCGGATTCTTTACCAACTGAGCCAAAAGGAAAGCCCAAGAACACTGCGTGGGTAGCCTATCCTTTCTCCAGCGGATCGTCCCGACCCAGGTATCAAACCGGGTCTCCTGCGCTGCAGGCGGATTCCCTACCCACGAAGCTACCAGGGGAGCCCATGGTCCATACGGCACTCCACGTAAAGCTTGCAGCCCCCGGTTTAGCTTTGCTCCCTAGAGGTTCTGTCAGAATCTAGATGCTGAAAGGAGAGCAGCTTATGGTTTCGTGTCATTCTCGATGACACCAAAAGTATGAGCAACTGAAGGAAAACGGAGGTAAGATGGACTTCATCAAAACTAAAAAATTCTGTGCGCCTTAAAAGACACCATAAAGAAAGTGAAGCAACAACCCAGAGAGTGGGAGAAAACCCTTGTAAATCATACTTCTCATAAGGGTCTGGGACACAACTAAGTGAGTGGGTATGCACATGTGAGACACACACATCCAGAATATATGAAAAAGTCTTACAACTAACTCAGTAGTAAAAAGACAAATAACCCAATTAAAAAATGAGCAAAGTACCTGAATATGTTAGTTCCCCAAATAAGATACATAAATGACAAATAAGCTCACAAGATGCTCACAGACCTTCAGGAAACAAATCAAAACCGCGGGGACATGGGGCTGCAACAGCCAGTACGTGGCCGCAGTCAACACTGCACCGCAGGCCCGCAAGGCCCAGAGGGCGGAAGCCCGCAGCGCAAGGGGGAACTGCGCCCGGAGGGCAGACCTGAAGCCCGCACCCCAAGAGAAGACTGTGCATCGCGACAGGTGCACACTAGACTTACTGCGGCGGTCACTTTACAATATATCCACAGATGTCAAATCATACTGTACCTGTGAAACTAATACAATGCTACAATCAATTATATCTAAATTTAAAAAAACTCAATTAAAACAAAAACTGCCAATTTGAATCAGATCAGCTTTTCTTTCTGTATCAGTTCAGTTGCTCAGTTGCGTTCGACTCTTTGAGACCCCATGAATCGCAGCACGTCAAGCCTCCCTGTCCATCACCAACTCCCGGAGTTCACTCAGACTCACGTCATCAAGTCAGTGATGCCATCCAGCCATCTCATCCTCTGTCGTCCCCTTCTCCTCCTACCTCCAATCCCTCCCAGCATCAGAGTCTTTTCCAATGAGTCAACTCTTCGCATGAGGTGGCCAAAGTACTGGAGTTTCAGCTTTAGCATCATTCCTTCCAAAGAAATCCCAGGGCTGATCTCCTTCAGAATGGACTGGTTGGATCTCCTTGCAGTCCAAGGGACTCTCAAGAGTCTTCTCCAACACCACAGTTCAAAAGCATCAATTCTTCGGTGCTCAGCCTTCTTCACAGTCACAACTCTCACATCCATACATGACCACAGGAAAAACCATAGCCTTGACTAGACGGACCTTAGTCGGCAAAGTAATGTCTCTGCTTTTGAATATGCTATCTAGGTTGGTCATAACTTTTCTTCCAAGGAGTAAGCCTCTTTTAATTTCACGGCTGCAGTCACCATCTGCAGTGATTTTGGAGCCTGTCAAAATAAAGTCTGACACTATTTCCACTGTTTCCCCATCTATTTCCCATGAAGTGATGGGATGGCATGATCTTCATTTTCTGAATGTTCAGCTTTAAGCCAACTTCTTCACTCTTATAGGACTGTTCTAATACAAATCAGAACATTCAGTAACCCCCATAATATAAAAATTAGCTTTTCCTGTTTCAATGAACTTTTTACCCTGTTTTTTAAAGAAAACCACCATGACATGTTTTATACCCACTAAGACAGGCTTTTTAAACTGGGCCCCAAAAAAGTTTCTCATTAAAGGCATAGAGAGATCAGAGCCCTCATGCATTGCTGGTAGAATGTGAGATGGTGCAGCCAGTGTGGAAAACAGTCTGGTAGTTCCTGAGAAAGTTAAACAGACAATTACCATATGACCCCACAATTCCACGTGAAGTTATAGACCCAACAGAAGTGAAAACACAAGTCTGTATAACTTTGTACAAGAATGTTCACAGCAGCATTATCCATAGCAGCCAGAAAGTGGGAACAGCCCAAACATCCATCAGCTGATGAATGGGTAAACAAGACATGGCAAATCCACACAATGGAATCCTGAGTGAAAGTCGCTCAGTTGAGTCCAACATGAACTCTACAGTCCATAGAGTTCTCCAGGCCAAAATACTAGAGTGGGTAGCCTTTCCCTTCTCCAGGGGATCTTCCCAACCCAGGGACTGAACCCAGGTCTCCCTCTCTGCAGGCGGTTTCTTTACCAGCTGAGCCACCAGGAAGCCCTGCGAGAATGGAATGGAATGGGATACTATCCAGTCATTAAAGGAATGAAGTACTGACACGCGTTACAGTGTGGATGAACACCGAAAAGATGACACTAAGGGAAAGATGGCAGATAAAAACGCCACCAATTAAAGATCCCATGAAATAGGAAAATCCAGACCAGGCAAGTGCATAGAAACACAAAGGAGACGGGTGGCTGCCAGGGCCGCGGGGTGAGGATTCTGAGAGGAAAGGGGAGTGGTTACCAGTGGACCAGGGGTTTCTTTCCAGGTGAGAAAGTTCTCGATTGGAGAGCAGGGATGGTTGCAGAGCTTTGCAAATATACTGAAAAGCACTGAGCTGTATACCGTAAAGGGTGAATTATAACCCTTTAAGACAAAGCTGCTAGGAGGGGGCAACGACTACCAAAGGAGTCAGACAAGAGGGTGCCGGCTCGTCTAAGGAGTTTGAGAACAGCAGAGAAACCCTCGCCGCCCACCAGCAGAGCGCTGCAGGGCCGGCGGCTACACCTCCTCCCCTGTGCTGCGTGGACTGCACAGGGCAGCCGTCAGCCAGCGCTGTGTGCAGAGGAACGCGGGGCTGGTGTGCACACGGCACCTTCGAACTCAGACACGATCCCACTGCCTCTCGCCATGACCCCGCGAGAGGAAGAGCTGTGTGGAGCCCCGCCGTGGCCGTGGCCACTGGCCTGAAAGAACTCGGCACGGGCCTCTGACTGACTGCAGAGGCTCCCAGCACGTGTCCAGGCCTCCTGGGCAGGACAGGCGGTCCTCAGCCGTGCACCCTGACCTCTGTTGCCACATCCCGAGGGGTTTAAGGTGCCCAAATGCAGACGGCCAGCAGCACAGCCACCCGCCCGGCACTGGGCTCCTCAACTCCGTTGACGTGTCTGTTCAGCCAGCCACTCCCACCGCCCCTGTGCGTGAGGCTTCAGTTTTTTTTCCCAACAAAGTCACAAACGGGGACTAGAAAGCACTGGAGTAAATAACTCATTAAAGCACAAACTTCTGTGCAAAAGTTTTAACACAAGTACACTTGGCATAGGCATCAGGGCCTCTAGCTATTTAAGGGTAACTGAAGAGTGTACGAAAACCAGACTTCAGCTTTTGAGTCGAGTGGTAAAACAGTCAAACAAAAAACATTTAGGATACATGGTAAGCTAAAGTACGGCAGGCGCTGGGGATGGGATGGGATGCGTAAGAAAAACATTTTCTGGGGACTCCCCTGGGCCTGCAGTGGCTAAGAATCCCCCTTGCAAAGCAGGGGACGTGGGTTCAATCCCTGGTTGGGGAACTAAGATCCCACATGCCTCTGAGCAACTAAGCACGTGCACCACAACTGGAGTCTGCACCACAGAGGGAGACCTCGCGAGACTAGAGTCTGCGCCACAGAGGGAGACCTCGCGAGACTAGAGCCTGCGCCACAGAGGGAGACCTCGCGAGACTAGAGCCTGCGCCAGAGGGAGACCTCGCGAGACTAGAGTCTGCGCCACAGAGGGAGACCTCGCGAGATGCACAACTTAAGACTCGATGCAGCAAATACATATTTTTTAAAAAGACAATTTCTTCAACAAAATAGAAAAGGCACTCACAAAATAATAATAGGCTCTCTCATCACAAGATCTTTATGGGACTTTTACTCTCTTCCCTTTGGATATTACTTGCTTTTTTAAAAAAATAATGCTCATTTTTAAAAAGAAACAAAACATTTTTGAGAAAGAGAAAGCAGCCCTGGCTCAGATAATCATGAACCTGTTCAGCTCTAAACTCCACAAATACCAGACTCCGAGTTGGAACGCCAGGGGATGAGCGTGTGCAGACCCCGTGCACACTCCGCCCCCGGAGCCCGGATACGCGCCTCCGCCCTGTTTGCTGGGAGGCTAATAAATTTTTTTTAAAAGACAATTTCTTCAACAAAATAGAAAAGGCACTCACAAAATAATAATAGGCTCTCTCATCACAAGATCTTTATGGGACTTTTACTCTCTTCCCTTTGGATATTACTTGCTTTTTTAAAAAAATAATGCTCATTTTTAAAAAGAAACAAAACATTTTTGAGAAAGAGAAAGCAGCCCTGGCTCAGATAATCATGAACCTGTTCAGCTCTAAACTCCACAAATACCAGACTCCGAGTTGGAACGCCAGGGGATGAGCGTGTGCAGACCCCGTGCACACTCCGCCCCCGGAGCCCGGATACGCGCCTCCGCCCTGTTTGCTGGGAGGCCCTCGCCGGCAGGTGCGTCCTCCCCCCAGCTCAGCACCTGACCGGCCAACTGGAGAGCTGGGATCAGGCAACCTCTGCTCACCTGGACAGGCGGCTCAATCGCTATCCAGGCCGGAAGCATCAGACTGGGGTTCAGCGGCTGGGTGCCAACGCGGAAGTAAACGCCACCCCTGGAGTCGCAGGCCCAGACGTGCTGGTTTCCACAGGCCAGGCTTGTCAGTTTCACAGCTCCTGTAACACAGAGAAGGCACGCGTGCCAGCCACTTTGGTGTGATGACTCATGGCTCACGTGAGCTATGAACTTTGATTTTGTTCTTCAAAGGAAGAAATGACACTGCGTGTGCAGCTGAACTCTATGGCTGGAGAATATTATCGCACGAGAGAGTCACCAAGGCCTCCGGGTGCCCGGCCACCCGCCTGGCGCCACACTGCAGCCCTGCCACGCCAGAGACAGAGGAGTCAAGACGCCATCAGCACACGCCCTGAGCCACCAAGCACAGGTTAATACTTCAGCATGGGCCTCACAATGAGCTTCATCACATACACAACCGTTAGCAGCAAATTCTGGGTCTGGGGTGAGAGAATTCATTCTTTGCGTAATCTTGATCCTAATCAGAATTCAGTCCACTTCAGTCGCTCAGTCGTGTCTGACTCTTTGCGACCCCATGGACTGCAGCACGCCAGGCTTCCCTGCCCATCACCAACTCCCGAGTTCACTCAAACTCATGTCCATCGAGTTGGTGATGCTGTCCAACCATCTCATCCTCTGTCGTCCCCTTCTCCTCCTGCCCTCAATCTTTCCCAGCATCAGGGTCTTTTCAAATGAGTCAGTTCTTTGCATCTGGTGGCCTAAGTACTAGGAGTTTCAGCTTCAGCATTAATCCTTCCAATTACAATTGACTTAAGAAGCCTCCTGGAATCATTTTTCTTTTTATGTTTCTCCTTGTTTATTAAACTAATTTTAAGAGGAAAAGAAGTGAGAGGAGCCTTTAAAAAGAAATTATATTTGATTAAGAGTTTATTTGGGAGAAAGAGCAAAAGCCAACAGTCACTGAACCTCATAACAATCATACCCAGTTATTATTGCCCCAGCTCACACGTGAGGCCATTAGGACATGGACATGAAGAGATCTGCCCAGGATCCCAGAGAGAAGGTGGCAAGGGTGCACTGGGGTCTGAACCCAGGCCAGGCCAACTCCTCCCTGTCGGCTGCTCTGACCTCGGGCTCCACACATGCTGAGTGCACAGATCCTACAAGGGCAGCCTCATCACTGCTGACAAGTCAACGTACCCGAGTAACCCGTGTCTGACCCCTCACGGAACGTTTTCATCACCCAGAAAGTTCCCTCAGGCCTCTTCTGGCCAACACCCTCTGCCCTGAGGGCACTACTTTACCTATTTACCACTATTTTACCTTCTGTTGCCATAGATCCAGTCAGTCTGGTCTGGAAGTCCAGGGGAACGGGATCAGGGCCCGCACTCCCCCTGGCCCAGCTTCCTGCACTCAGTGTAATGTTCTGGACGGGACACTCAGCCATTCGCTCCTGCTGAGTAACATCCCATGCGTGTAACAGCCACAGTTAGCTTCTCCTACTGGCAGACACTTCGGTCACTTCCACACTGTGCTACGAGGAGCAAAGCTGCTATCGTCATTCCTGGAGAAGACTTTTTGGTGAACATGTATTGTTTTTCCTGAATAACACCTAGGAGTGGGACTTTGGGCTATGACGTTTATATGTTTCACTTCCAAAGAGGCTGCCAGTACCCCATCTTACACACCCACCTGCAGCCCACACCTCACCAGCATCCACTCTGGGTACCTTTTCATATCGGCCATCCTAGCAGAAGTAAAGTGGCATCTTGTCATCATTTTAATTTGCATGTTCCTGATAACAAGTGATGCTGAGAACCTTTTAATGTGCTTATGGGGGCACTTCCTCTGTGAAGTATCCATCAAGCCTTTTGCCCATTTTCCAGGTTGAACGGTTTGGCTTCTGGTGCGTCACTCTGACTGTAAAGCAGGAAGAAGGTGGTGCAGCTAGACTCACTGGTGGGGGGCTCTCGGCCACCCCACACAGTTGTCACTGGCGTCAGAGGACAGCCTGTGTCATCACCAGATCGTAAAGGCACGGATCCTGCAATGGGAAAATCTCATCACATGCATTTAGCTTAAAAATATAGTCTATTACTACTGGAAAAATTTCCTAAAGATGATTTCTCTACACCAAAATGAACTGTATTTTAAAAATCTTTTACAGAGTTAAAATAGACACCCCAGGACTCCAACATTACATATTAAAAGATCTGTAGCAATCCAAATAAAGTACTTCCAGCAGTAAATTACAGAAATAGCTGTGAAACAAATTCTCACTTTAAAATGTTAATTTAAAATGAGTCTATGTTGGGATCCTCAACCTGCCCTACCAGGAACTGCTCCTGTGAAGAAAGGTCCACGGTGACAGAAACACCCAGGTCAGCACCTCAGAGTGAGCAGCAAGCTCCACTCCTAGTGAGACCCAGAGTCCACATTACAAGGTCAGCGTCTTCAGACAAGTATAAAAGCCTGTGTATAAATGGACTTATTCTGAATGGGAGAGACAGGTCAAAAGAGAAAACATTTAGTCGAGGGCCTTTCTGTGGTGTCCTACCTCCCAGAGGGTCTCCCGGGCTGCCGGGACGCAGGCCTATGGGGTGTAGACAGGTGGCGCCAAACACAGCTCTCCAGCACCCCGGGGCTTGTCACAGCCCCTGGAGTTAAGAGCCCCCCGCCCCACTCCAAGTTCTGGACAATGGGCTGTGGGCGGAAGTAGTCCGCCATTCCTGAGCTGAAGCTTGAACGAGCTGGCAAGAGGGCCTTCCCTTCAGTGGCCCCTACTGTGGCGGCCACAGTGCACAGCAGGGGCTCGGTCAGCCACCACCCGTGAGGCGGCGGGGCGAGGGCCAGCCGCGTGGGGGCAGAGAGCAGGAAGTCGCGGGGATCCGGGGCCTGTTAGCTACCACCCTAGTCCTTATGGGGTGTAGACAGGTGGCGCCAAACACAGCTCTCCAGCACCCCGGGGCTTGTCACAGCCCCTGGAGTTAAGAGCCCCCCGCCCCACTCCAAGTTCTGGACAATGGGCTGTGGGCGGAAGTAGTCCGCCATTCCTGAGCTGAAGCTTGAACGAGCTGGCAAGAGGGCCTTCCCTTCAGTGGCCCCTACTGTGGCGGCCACAGTGCACAGCAGGGGCTCGGTCAGCCACCACCCGTGAGGCGGCGGGGCGAGGGCCAGCCGCGTGGGGGCAGAGAGCAGGAAGTCGCGGGGATCCGGGGCTCGTTAGCTACCACCCTAGTCCAGCTAACACACACACACGGTAATTCTCCTGTTTTGCTTTTCGCTCCCATGTAAAAAAAAGTTTTAATTACTTTATTCAACAGATCAGACATTTTCCCTTTAAGACTACTTTTTAAACATATATTTTAGAACAAAGGTGGTATTTATCTGGTTTTCACTATTTATAAAATTGCTTTTCTGCATAAACTACTATATAATATAGTCCTATATGTAACCTAAAGGCATGAACTGACGCTATGTCTTCATTAAATGCTGTGACCAGACGAATTCAATTACAGACTGCATTAGTTCGCTAAACATTCTAGTGCCTGACACGGGCATGTTTATGTGTACTGGGACATAAAACGTTATGAGCATCTTAAATATCTGCTAAACGATGCAACTTTTTTCTAAAAAGAAGGCTTGTCATAAATCATAATATGTCATGTTCAGTCTCTGTAACTGAGCTCAACAGCTAAACATTTACCTGAAGTCTCTCAGTCTAAGAAACGCAAACCAAAACCACAATGAGGCACCACCTCACAACACTCAGAATGGCTGTCCCTAACAAGTCCGCAAAAAATAAACACTGGAGATGGTGTGGAGAAAGGGGCCCTCCTGCGCTGTTGGTGGGAACGTCAGCTGGTGCAGCCACTGTGGAGAACAGTATGGATGTTTCTTAAAAACTAAAAATAGAGGTAACATGATCTAGCAATCCCACTCCTGGGGATACATCTGGACAAAACTATAATTCCAAAAGATACAGGCACCTGTATCTTCACAGCAGCACTGTTCGTAATAGCCAAGACATGGAAGCAACCTGAATGTCCATCGATGACGAATGGACAAAGAGCTGGGATAACGCCAGTAAGGCCACCTGCAGCAACATGCATGCAACCAGAAACTATTATATTAAACGAAGTCAGAAATAGAAAGACAAATACAGTTTTTGTCTATATATATAATTTGTACATATAATAATATACTATAATAATTTCACTTATACATGGAATATAACACTTGACACTAATTAACTTATTTATGAAACAGAATCAGGGACATAGAGAACTGACTGGTGGTTGGTTGCCAAGGGGCTTGGGTTAAGGGAGGGATGAGTTCAGAGCTTAGGGTTAGTAGATGTTAAGCTATTACATGTAGAATAATCACAAGGTTCTATTATATAGCACAGGGCACAACAGTCAATATTCTATGATGGAATTTTCTAATATTCATAGAACATTCAACATTCTATGATGGATAAACCATGATGGAAAATAATATATATATATATATATATGTATATATGTATGTATAACTGAAGCACTTTGCTGTATAGCAATAATTAATACAACATTGTAATATGGGAATAGAATCTAAAAAAGGTAGGATAGATGTATAACTGATTTACTTTGCTATAGTTGTTTGCTAGACTTACTTTGCTATATTCGTTAGTAGCAACTAACACTGTAGATCAACTATATTGCAATAAAAACTGATTAAAAACCTCACAACACTGTAAATCAACTATACCTGAATTTAAAGAGAAAAATAATTCTCTTAATCGAATCCCAAAGCAGCAATTTAGTAATTTGTACAAGGACAGAAAAGAGGGATGCTACATCTTGAAAAAGAAAGACAGAAAAGACAGAAAGCATGTTCATGATTTGATACTTTGCTAAAGTCATTCTTCAAACTGAAATGCCTGCTTACACTGTAAGAGGTGATGACATTCCAGACTTTAAATGACCTGATGCTGCCCATGGTCAAGGCCACCAAGAAGTAGCCTGGATCACACTGCGAGCGCTGGGAAGATGGGTTTCTGTTTTTTTGTTTTCAGTGTCAGAACATCCGTAAAGAGGCCAGGACTGAAAGGGAACCACATCTCTAAACAGCTCTAATAAGCCAGCATCTCCTACCTCACGCCCTGGGCAAGCGGATGATAATGTGGAGCTGGACTAATGAATTACGATGAAGACATCTTGTACCTGTTACTAGTTTTATTTGTGATGATCAGTAACAAAGAATCAAAACCCATATTCCAGAATTACTTAGAAATGGAGTTGCTAAATGATGACAACTTGCCTGACAGTCTAATTTCTGCTGTGGGTGGATATGGCCATGCGCGGGGCCCTCCGCCTCCAATGGAAGCTCCTCGAGGGTCTGAAAGGAGTGAGTGCTGGGACAGCGTGGGAACAGGGTGCTGACTGAGGAAGGCAAGAACAGGGTGGAGGCTCTAGACCACAGGGAGAAAGAGGAGCCGGCACGGTAAGAGCAACGGCCAGCACGGGAACCCCACTGCACCAGCCCTCAAAGGCAGCCTGAGCTGGCCAGGCCGCCAGGGTGCGGGTATCACCCCAAGACTGGAACTTGACTCCAGGGCATGTGGAGCCATTTAAGGTCAAGCACGGGTGGCGTCCCGAGCCGAGTTTTAGGAGAGAGCTCAGGCAGCTGTGGCAGGAGTGGGGCGCCGGGAGCCGGGAGGCGGTGACGGCCGTGCGGGAGTGTGTGCGGGAGTGTGTGCGGGAGTGTGTGCGGGAGTGTGTGCGGGAGGGGCGGAGCTCTGGCCCTGGCAGTGGTGGAGGGAAGCAGAGGATAAGACAGCCCAGGAGACCTTCTGGTGAAGATGGAGAGACACACTGTCAACCACACTGGCCGGCAGAGAAGCAAAAACAGCCAGAGAAGTTAATGGAACAGAGAAGTCAGGAAAGAGTACATTTGGGACCATCAGCAAAATGAAAGGCAACAACATCCTGGAGTGTGAAGTCAAGCAGGCTTCAGGAAGCATTACGATGAACAAAGGGCTTCCCAGGCAGAGCTAGTGGTAAAGAACCCACCTGCCAATGCTGGAGACCTCAGAGATGTGGGTTCAATTCCTGGGTCAGGACTATCCCTTAGAGAAGGGCATGGCAAAATACCCACTCCAGTATTCTTGCTTGGAGAATCCCATGGACAGAGGAGCCTGGTGGGCTACAGATTATAGAGTCACAAAGGGTCAGAAAAGACTGAAGTGACTTAGCACACACACACGTATGCACTATGAACAAAGCTGGTGGAGGTGACAGATTTCAAGTTGAACTATTTAAAATCCTAAAAAAGGCTGCTGTTAACAGTGCTGCACTCAATTTGTCAGCAAATCTGAAAAACTCAACGGTGGCCACAGGACTGGAAAAGGTCAGTTGTCATTCCAATTCCAAAGAAGAGCAATGCCAGAGAATGTTCAAACTACCATACAATTGCACTCATATCACACGCTACCAAGGTTATGCTCAAAATCGTTCAAGTGAGGCTTCAGTGACATGTGAACTGAGAACTTACAGATGTACAAGCTGTGTTTAGAAAAGGGGAACCAGAGATCAAATTGTCAACACCCACTGGATCATGGAGAAAGCAAGGGAATTCCAGAAAAACATCTATTTCTGCTTCATTGACTACACTAAAGCCTTTGACTGTGTGGATCACAACAAACTGTGGAAAATTCTTAGAGATGGAAATACCAGACTACCTTACCTGCCTCCTGAGAAACCTGTATGCAAGACAAGAAGCAATAGTTAGAACAGGACATGGAACGATGGACTGGTGCAAAATAGGAAAAGGAATACATCAAGGCTGTATACTGTCACTCTGCTTATTTAACTTATACACAGAGTACATCATGAAAAATGCTGGGCTGGATGAGGCACAAGCTGGAATCAAAATTGCCAGGAGAAACATCAATAACCTCAGATATGCAGAATGACACCACCCTTATGGTAGAAAGCAAAGAGGAACTAAAGAGCCTCTTGATAAAGGTGAAAGAGGAGAGTGAAAAAGCTGGCTTAAAACTCAATATTCAAAAAACTAAGATCATGGCAGCTGGTCCCATCACTTCATGGCAAATAGATGGGGAAACAATGGAAACAGTGACAAACTTTATTTTGAGGGGTTCCAATATCTGCAGATGGTGACTGCAGACGTGAAATTAAAAGACACTTGCTCCTTGGAAGAAAAGCTATGACCAACCTAGACAGCATATTAAAAAGCAGAGACGTTACTTTGCCAACAAAGGTCTGTCTAGCCAAAGCTACGGTTTTTACAGTAGTCATGTATAGATATGAGAGTTGGACTATAATGAAAGCTGAGCACCAAAGAACTGATGCTTTTGAACTGTGGTATTGGAGAAGATGCTTGAGAGTCCCTTGGACAGCAAGGAGATCCAACCAGTCCATCCTAAAGGAAATCAGTCCTGAATATTTATTGGAAGGACTGATGGTGAAGCTGAAACTCCAATACTTTGGCCAACTGATGCGAAGAAGTGACTCACTGGAAAAGACCCTGACGCTGGGAAAGATTGAAAGCAGGAGCTGAAGTGGATGACAGAGGATGAGATGGTTGGATGGCACTGCCAACCTGATAGACATGAGTTTGAGCAAGGTCCTGGAGTTGGTGATGGACAGGGAAGCCTGACATGTTGCAGTCCACGGGGTCACAGAGAGTCAGACACGACTGAGCGACTGAACTGACTGAAGAGGAGAAAGAGGAAGCAGTGACAAACTTTATTTTTTTGGGCTCTAAAATGACTGCGGATGGTGGCTGTAGCCATGAAATTAAAAGACGCTTGCTCCTGGGAAGCAGAGCAACCCAAACCTAGACAGCGTAATAAAAAGAAGAGATATTCTGCCGACAAAGATTTTCATAGTCAAAGTCATAGTTTTTCCAGTAGTCATGTACGGATGTGAGAGTTGGACCATAAAGAAGGCTGAAAGCCGAAGAATTGATGCTTTTGAACTGTGGTGTTGGAGAAGACTCTTGAGAGTCCTTTGGACTGCAAGGAGATCCAACCAGTCAATCCTAAAGGAAATCAAGCCTCAATGTTCAATGGAAGGACTGATGCAAAAGCTGAAGCTCCAATACTTTGGCCACCTCATGCAAAGAGCTGACTCATTAGAAAAGACCCTAACACTGGGAAAGATTGAAGGTAAAAGGAGAAGGAGGCAGCAGAGGATGAGATGGTTAGATAGGATCGCTGACTCAATGGGTATGAATTCGAGAAAACTCTGGGAGATAGGGAAGGACAGGATAGCCTGGTGTGCTGCAGTCTTGGGGTCACAAACAGTTGAACACAACTTAGAGACTGTACAACAACGATAACTAAATGGGAGATGTTTGTAAATGATGTTGATAAGGAGTTAATATCCAAACTATATAAATTATTCATACAACTCAAAATCAGATAAACAATCCAATTTTAAAAAGGAGAGAGGGCCTGAATAGACATTTTTGCAAAGAAGACATACAGATGGCCAACAGGCACAAGAAAAGATGCTCAACATCAGTAATGATTAGGAGAATGCAAATCAGAGCCATAGTCAGGTCTCACCCCTCACACCGATGAGAATGGCTGCCATAAAAAAGACAACAGATAACAAATGTTGACAAGAATGTGGAGAAAAGGGCACTCTAGTACACTGTTGTGGGAATGTAAACTGGTACAGTCACTGTGGAAAACAGTAATACTCCACAAAAAATTAGAAACAGAACTATCATATGGTCCAGCAACTCCACTCCTGGGTATTCATCTGAAAAAAAGAAATGAAAACACTAATTTGCAAAGATAAATCAGATAAACAATCCAATTTTAAAAAGGAGAGAGGGCCTGAATAGACATTTTTGCAAAGAAGACATACAGATGGCCAACAGGCACAAGAAAAGATGCTCAACATCAGTAATGATTAGGAGAATGCAAATCAGAGCCATAGTCAGGTCTCACCCCTCACACCGATGAGAATGGCTGCCATAAAAAAGACAACAGATAACAAATGTTGACAAGAATGTGGAGAAAAGGGCACTCTAGTACACTGTTGTGGGAATGTAAACTGGTACAGTCACTGTGGAAAACAGTAATACTCCACAAAAAATTAGAAACAGAACTATCATATGGTCCAGCAACTCCACTCCTGGGTATTCATCTGAAAAAAAGAAATGAAAACACTAATTTGCAAAGATACATGCACCTTATCAAGCTGTTCACAGCAGCACGATTCACCACAGCAAGAGGTGGAAGCAACCTGAGTATCCGTCTGCACAGGAACGGATGAGATGTGGTGCTCACACACAGGGGGGTCTTAGCCATGTAAGAACGAGACCTCGCCGCTGCAGCGATGTGGATGGACCTGCAGAGCCCACACTCAGTGAAGCCGTCAGACACCACATGGTTCACTTACAAGTCACAGTGAAATCACTCAGTCATGTCCAACTCTTTGTGACCCCATAGACTATATGCAGACCATCGAATTCTCCAGGCTAGAGTGCTGGAGTGGGCAGCCTTTCCCTTCTCCAGGGAATCTTCCCAACCCAGGTCTCCTGCATTGCAGGTGGATTCTTTAGCAGCTGAGCCACAAGGGAAGCCCAAGAATACTGGAGTGGGTAGCCTACCCCTTCTCCAGGGGATTTCCCGACCCAGGAATCGACCTGGAGTCTCCTGCAATGCAGGTGGATTCTTTACCAACTGAGCTATCAGAGAAGCCCTTAAATGTGGAGTCTAAATAAGAAAACAAATGTAACAACACAGAAATAGACTCACAGATTCAGAAAACAAACTAGTGGTTACCAGATAGATGTGGGGTCGGGGAAGGGGGGCAACATAGGTGAAGAGGATTAAGAGGTACAAACTACCAGTTATAAAACAAACTGGCTAAAGATGTGATGTGCAACACGGGGAATACAGCTGGTATTTTATAGTTGATGACAACTTTGTATGGTGTGTAACTGAAAAGACCCTGATGCTGGGAAAGATTGGGGGCAGGAGGAGAAGGGGACGACAGAGGATGAGACGGTTGGATGGCATCACCGACTCGATGGACACGGGTTTGGGTGGACTCCGCTAACTGGTGATGGACAGGGAGGCCTGGCGTGCTGCGGTTCCTGGGGTCGCAAAGAGTCAGACACAACTGAGACTGAACTGAAACTATAAACAGATACTGAATCACTATACTGTACATCTGAAGCTAATATACCACCATACAGTGACTACCAAAAAAAAAGTGCATTTGGGAAAGAGAAGCTGCTGCTGAACAGAATCCTCACAGGCAGAGCCACGGGCTGGCAAAGCTGTGCTTCCCGGTCCGGCCGTGAGCACCACCACAGCCAGCTTTCAAAACAACATCGGGGCATCCCAGGCCAGCCCAGGTGTGCAAGCCAGGCAGCGCCCACGGCCTCCGCATCACCACACGCTGTTCACTGCTGTTCAGCAGAGCCGCCTGACGAGCGTCTGCCACAGACACGCAGACAAGGGTCCGGGCAGGGAGCACACACCTGATCTCAGAATCTGTCTCTGACTCTAAATAATAATTCTGGAAACCCTGATTGAAACCTCGCTGTCCCACAGGCTTCACAGCCCAGCCCTGCAGAGAGCCCAGCGACAGAGGAGCCGGCAGCCCAAGCGGTCTCTGCGGCCCCCACCCTGGCCCAGCACCCCTCGCGGCTCCCTGTACACCCCTCTGCCTCCCAACTCTGGACACGCTGCTGCCTTCCTCCAAGATGTTCAGAAGACGGTGAAAGGGTCTTCATCTGTCATCTCAGGATCAGCCAGTAACTCAAGTAAATAAACTCAGAGCTCAGGCAGGATAAACACCAAAAAAGTGGAGCTTCCTGGAATCACGTCCCCTCAACCCCGCATTTCCCAGCAGCCATCGCCCCTGCCTGAGAGAGCGAGGATTCACAGGATGCTTCCTTGCAGCCTCCGTCTGGGGTGGGGACTGCTGTTACTATGACAAAGGTGGGAGCAGAGGCTTCAAGGTGACCCAGAAGCTCGCGCAGGGCCCAGCCCCGCCTACGACCAGCACGATTTCTGTTGCTGTGAGCCCCCGCGTCTTGGCTTGCCCACCTGCACGTGCCGTCTGTGACCCATTCCAGCCCTGGCTGGATTCCAGACGCTTCTGCTGACCAGGGGCAGGGCAGCTCCATGAGCCCCTGCCCTCTGTAGGCTGGGAAGGAAGTGCAGCCTGAACTCAGGATGGTCTTGGCAGTGGGCTCCCACTCTTTGAACTGAAACTCACCCCTGCCACCAAGCTGAGCTTCTCCCTTGAAGGAATGGCCACCAACTCCGGGGAAACCCAGATGGGCAGCTCCAAGACCTGTGACACGCCAGGCAGTGCGCCACCGTGGGAAGACTGGGTGAAACCAGGTGGGAGGCCCGGCAGGGCAGGCTCCACAGCGGAGCCAGGCTTCACAACTGCTCATGCTGCGCTCACTGCGGCCTCTCTACAAAGACGGGCGCTGCTTCTGATTCAGACCGGGCGAGGGTGCAGCCTCCCACTGCTCTCAAGGACACACACCTCGTGCTCACCTTTGTACCTCCAGAAACTCCCAAGCTGGCCTGGTTGGGGCTGATGGAAAAAGGCTCAGGCCAGCAGAGTCTGCCTCAACCAAAGTGTCCCAGGCAAGGCAGGAGGGTGCCCCACAGCGCAGGCAGGAGCACGGCCAGCACGGCTGCTCCGGTCCTCCCCGGGGGTGGCGGTGGGCGTGTGCTCTGCTGGCTGAACCGCAGCCTGCCCTGGTACAAGGTTAGGTTCAAAACAAGGAGATGCCAAAAGCATAAATAATCTAAATGACCCTGGAGAATTCCTAGCTTTGGGACACAGCTTGCTTCTTTAGTTGAGAACCAACCTGCTTCTTCAGCTAAGCTGATTATACTTGGGGGCCTCGTGGGACCAAAGAACAACAGAGCTTCTGCGCATTATGGGATGGTGAGAGGCAGCTGGCTGGAGGCACGGTGAGGGCTGCCGGGGTGGGAGGCGGACAACGCCCCCTCCTTCTTTCTCGCTTTCTCATCCTTCCTTTTTATTTGTTAAATGAGAACATGTGTTTGAATTCTCAAACGTTAAATGCTTGTAAAATTCAATTCTATCACCTAACAGAATACTGGTTGTCAGTTTACGGGTGGGAACCCATCCAGCTGAGAAATGTTCCTAAGGCTCACATGGGCTCTGGAGTGGCCTGGGGAACCTCGCCGCCTGACAGCCACGCCTGACTCTGCCTGGAGAATGACCTGAAGGTTCGGCTCACTCTCTTATTTCCGGAATGGGAATGAATTACTTATAAGCAGCATCAGGCTGCTTGGCTGCCCTGCAGCCCTGGTGGGGACACTCAGAGCATACAGGGATCTGCACACCCCGGGCAGCAGGGAGGAGGGCTGTCCCGGCTGCGGGCCTGTCCCAGGCGCCCACACCAGATGGGCACCGAGCTGCAGAGGCAGGCACACCACAGGATGGACTGGGGCAGCTCTCCCGGCCCCTCTCTGGGACATGCTCCTCCTGGGCTCTGAACCCTGCACCCTGGAGAGGGTGGGGAGCGGAGGCTCCTCATGAGACTCTTAGGAGGCCAGTTAACCCCCAAGAGCAGCTAATCAGCCTCCTGCAACCTAGTGAGCGGCCTCCATGAAGTCACGCGGTTGAACACAGAGGCCCCGGGAGGCGGATCAGGCCTCCCGTCTCCATGGGGCTGAAGGTGGGCAGGCGCGGCAGTGCAGGCGGCCTACCTAGCTGGGAGAGGTCCAGCCGGGCCCAGTGCATGCCCGTGGGGCAGCTGGCGGACAGTGTCCGGATGAACACCTGGCCGAGGCTGTCCAGTGCCCACAGGGCGTCTTGGCAGGCGGCGTAGGCCCTCATCTCAGCGTCGGGGGGCAGCTGCACGGTGGACGGGCGGGACTGGGCGTGCTGGGCACTCACGCGGCACAGGTCCTTGCTGCTCTGGCACAGCCACAGTGAGCTTCCTGCAGAGAGGTCACAGCATCACCGTGAGGCCCCGGCTCGGCGCCCACCCTCGCTTCCCACCACGGGGCAGGAGCAGCCAGTAAACAGGAAACCAGCCCGGCACACTCGGAAGAAACAAAAGAAGTCAGATCTTGGAAGCCCACATCATTGGCTTAGTGGCCTCAACCTTGGATGTTCTATGATGAACCAGGAAGCCTTCAGCATGGTGTGTTGGCCAGGGTCCTGAGGCGACTCCTTGGCAGTACGCCACCGAGGAGCCTCTGCCCGGGTGACAGGAGGGCGGCGGGGTGAGGCTGTTGGAGGAGGCCCAGAATGCCAGGAAGCCTCTCTCCCTTTCCTCACCCCCAAATTACACGCTTTCATTCTCTCCACTTATTCAGAGTCCTTGAGGCTCAATTCACTTTAAAATGCAAACCACACTTAGAGAAGTTTTACAATCTCAGTCAGATTATCTAAAGCCTGGGGCCAGATACAGTTTAAAATTAAATTTTGGGGGATTTTGAAAACATAAGGTCATGGTCACGCCAGACGTTTACGTAACAGCCCTGAGGAGTCAGCTGGTAGCCCTCCACCTCGCCACCCCGCCACCCCAGCCCCGCAGGGCAGCGGCGCTTCTCTAACGCAGTGTGCCGTCAGGACCCGCAGGACAGATAAGGGGGGGGCCTCCTGTCAAGTCAGTCTCACGGCCACACTCAGGGCACCTGTGGTGTTCAGAGCTTTCTCCCTCGGCACTGCGGCCAGACCGTCTGGTGAGGGAGGGTTCTGTCGCACTGACTGAATCCTCCCCATTCTGGCAGCTACAGGCTGGACCTCGCCGGCCGCTCCCTCTGAACCACAGACTCATGGCATCGTCTCATTGGACTCGGCACCATCCTGGGAGGACGCTTTGGCCACCAGCAGGGCCACCTGACTGCCCTGGCTGCAGGAGGGGCTCTGAGTTCTCAGTGGACTTGGGAGGCGTGCCTGCCAGGGGGACAATGGGTTTGAGGCCAGCAGGGTCTGTAAACGAGGATCACAGGGGAGATGGCCCGGCACCCGGACAAGCCTGGTGCCGACTGGCCTGGGCTATGGCCCCGAGACGTGCTGCTGGAGTACCGGCTGCCAGCCTCAGCAGCCACACTGGAAGTGCCCGGCCGTCAGGAGGAGCCTCGCTTCCAGACTCCCTCATCACCCCACACCAGGCCCTTCTCTCCTGTCCAGCTTCGGGGGCCCTCGCCCGTGACACCACCACAGCCAGGCTCCCACCCCAACTCGACCATGTCAGACCATGGATTTAACTGTTCAATGGCACCCCAACCCACCTTCCTTGGTGGGGGCAGCGGATGCCAACACGAAGGCCCACTTTGTGGCAGAGGCGGTCCCCCGGGGAACAACATGATTCCAGTAAGTGCCTGGAAAGAATAAGGGAAGAGTGTGTTAAAGAAAGAAGAACTTCAGAACGCTTCAGAACTTCAGTTCTAGGCCTCAATTGGTCTTCAAAACCCCTCACAGAGGAGGGGTTCTAGAGGGCTCTTAACGCTGGAGACCCAAGCCAGCACTGCGAGAGCCAGCCCAGTGGGCAGAGCTGCAGTCCTGCGCAGGGTGGGGGGAGGCCACCCAGGGGAGACGAGCTGGAGGAGACCCACTGGGCAGGGCTCACTCACAGAAACGAAGGCCCAGCCGGCACGTGAGCACTTACGCCTACAGCCTCGCGTCTCCCACAGGGCAGGAATTTTCCCTCCTGGAAACAGACTATTCTCTCATTAGACTCTAAGTATGGGAGGAGTTTTTCATGTAAATGGAAACTGCTGACATAAAAACAAGCTCCACGTGCTCTCCTTATATTCTACGACTATCCTAGTGGAAACTGACAACACACCAGGTAGACACTGGTGTCCAAGTTGTAGAAATGACAGACAAAAAAGAGGACACTGATCAAGAGCACAGAGAACGCCTCCATCCACACTTCATACCACCGGCACTAAAGGATCTTCTCAGGTGGAGATCTTAAAGCCATACTTTAAAAGCTGACTCTAAGTGGAGCTGCCCACCAGGCTGACCAAAGTAATTCACCCACCGATGAGACTCCCTCGAGCGACGTGGAATTCGTTCTTGCCCGAGGAGATCCAGATGCCACTGTTGTTGACGCCCAGCAGGCTTGGCTGGCACTGCAGCTGCTGGGACCAGAACGCCGTGCGGAGCCTGTCCGCCACCTTCTCCACGGGCACCTGGGCTGCCGTGGCCACCGAGTGCGTGGCACGGATGACCGTCTGGAACAAGCTGCACTGGTCGAACACCACGTAGTCCGTGACGCTCACCTGGAGGGAGGCAGGCGCCCTGCTCTCAGTGCAGTCACGAGCGCCTTCTGTATGCGCGTGGCCCGAGAGCTAAGGCCCCGCCCCCACCCGCACGCGTGCTCGTGTGAGGACTGGGGACGGGGTGGGGACTCTCCGCCGCTGAGTGCGATGACTTCCGAGGGGCCGACTCGGGGGTGCTAACGTCTGCCTTTAGTTTACGTGCTTTTCTACTGCATGCACCTCTTACGAGCACGTATTCCTTTCACGACTAAATATCACCCCGCCACACCCCGGAAGTCTTTTATTCTAAATCAGTGAGAAAGGATTATTTTGTTTTGAAATTTAGAAATTTCCAAAGGACAACCGGTATAGTACTTCGAATCATAACATGGTTTTTAAGAAGGTAGTGTAGGCAGAGTGATGGAGCAGTTCGTGACCTAACAGGAAAGTAACCGTGTTGGTCGCTCAGTGGTGTTCAGCTCTGCAGCCCCATGGACTGCAGCCCGCCAGGCTCCTCCGTCCACAGGATTCTTCAAGCAAGAGCACTGCGCTGAGGGCTTCCCTGGGGGCTCAGTGGTAAAGAATCAGCCTCTCAATGAAGGAAGCCTGGTTTTGAGTCCTGATCCAGGAAGAACCTGCATGCCTCAGAGCCAACTAGGCCCGTGCACTACAACTACTGAGCCTGTGCTCTGGAGCCTGGGAGCCGCGACCCGAGGCCTGCGTGCCGAGAGCCCATGCTCCGCAATGAGGGAAGCCAGTGTGGCCAGAAACCTGCTCTCCGCAACGAGAGAAGCCAGTGCGGCACTGAGCCCAGCACAACCAGGAAACGCCCGCGTGGGCGGCCACACCTCTCCAGGGGACCTTTCCAACCCAGAGGTCAAGCCCCCGTCTCCGGCTCTGCAGGCGGATGCGCTCCCATCTGAGCCACCAGGAGGCCCTGCCCTCACCGGCACCGCTGGTGACTGCACCGAAACAGCAGCACAGACTGGACCTGTCCTGGACGTGCGGAGCACAGCCGGGCTCAGGTTCCAGACGCGCTTCTCTCACTTTCCCGAAAGAGGCCTTTCTCCAGGCTGTCTAAGGAAACCTCTCCTTGCTGGGCAGCCCTGGTTGCTGGAAAGCTCTCTGACTGCGTGGCTTCCCTGGTGGATTTAATTACAGAGAATGTCATGGCCCCCTCTTAGGACGGCCTCGTGCAGGCACACTCCGAGGTCATGCACAACAAAATGCTGAGTGACGTGAATCACTCCCGACAAAGAATCTCACGTGTAATAAACAAAACAAATGCAGCAGAAGCAGCTATGAAATCAGCACTGCACTCCGTGCGTGCACACAGCCCTTCCTCGCGGTGATGGAACTCGGGCAGACCGCGAGTTGCTGTTTGCACTGAGGTTCAAGCCAATGGTGTTTGTTAGCTGCAGAGCCTGTGGCCTCTCTCTCTTATGGGCAGAGCACATGCTAGCGTGGCCGGCCAGACTCTACCAGAGTCCACAGGAGGCTGGCAGGCCTGGGGACCACTGCCCTTCCTCGTGGGGTACAGAGCCGGGCCACACGGAAAGCCTGGGACACGTTCACTCCTAGCACCAGGCCTGGCTGATAAGTAGGATGCAGGTTAAAAAAAAAGAACAGCTTAACGGCCAAACATAATGCTGACTCGAGCACTGCTGAGCAGTCAATCCTGCAGTGACTGAAACAGCTCTGCCTCCAAACACCCCAGAGAGGACGCTGTCAGATTTCTCTGAAGATAATGTTCTGAATACTATGATCAAATGGCATCTAGCTTTCTTTAGGCTAAACACAGAATTTAGTACATATACACATTTTGTATGTGGTATGTATGTAAAACCATATGATACAGTTACACATACACAGTGTATTTTTGAATCATTTGTATAACTTTTCAAACAGCACCTGGCATATTAAATTAGAGACATAGAGCAAAGACAACTTCCTTTTCCACACGCTCATCTGAAAGATCTAAGAGCGGCCGATGGAAGACCTGCCCTCGACGAGGGACAGGGCCTGACCCCGTGGGGCCCGCACAGGAAGAGCCGCTGCGTGCCCCACGGCGTGAGTGCCAGCACGGCCCCGCCCGTCATGCTGGGGACTGCGGGCCACACTTTTACGCTGAATGTTGCCAGAGGGGCAAAGAGAGCTTAATCATACCATACTATTTGTCAGTGTTTACTTTTCTGGGAAAATTCTCCTTTTCTTTGTTGAAAACCACTTATTTACAGGCCTTCTGTACAAGCAGGGATAGTTTTAATTGAGAGTTTTAATTGTGGGTTGGGTTTCTCACACCTATTATCTAATCTCTTTTCTTAGTACATTCTTTCAGAGTTAAATATTACCTAGGTCTTCAAATGGATGTCACTAGGTTTATTTAGCACATAATACCAAATTTCTAAATAACACCAAAATTTAAAATAAATAAACAAAGCCTGCATATTCAGGCAAAAAGAGCTTTCCAAGTTACCTTCTGTGATAGAAGCCCTGATATTCCTAACGTGCTCAAACGGTGACTCAGGGGGAAAGACCCTGCCTGTAGTGCAGGAGATGTGGGTTCGATCCCTGGGTCAAGAAGGTCCCCTGGAGAAGGAAGTGGAAACCCACTCCAGTATTCTTGCCTGGAGAATTTCATGGAGTTCACAGGGCTGCAGAGTCAGACACGACTGAGCACGCACAACTCATCAAACAGCAAAAGTGGACACTGTTGGTTTAACCCAAGCTCCCCGAACTCGGTAAGAAAAAGGAGAGGCGCCAACTGGGAGGCGCCCTGGCACGGACCCTGGGCCGAACACCTACTTGCCACCAGTGGTCGTCGTCTCCTTGGGGCTTCTTGGGAACGATGCCAGTCCGGAACCACAGGTTTCCTCGAATGTCCAGGGCCCACAGGCTCTGCTGGTCCCCGAGGGTTATACAGACGGGCTCCAAAGCTTGCCGCTCACTGGAAACAAGGACAACAGCATGGCGTCAGCATCCAGGTTCTTGGCCCCCAGTGTCTGGGACACTGACATCAAGTGTCTGACGGGGGGCTCAGTGTGGAACAAGAGATGAGCCCCTCCCGCAAGTTCCAAGGAAGGAAGCTTAAGTTCAGAGTTCAATGGCGGTGCAGAATGCACCGTTTAGACGTGTGGTGGGACCTGAGGGCACACTGCAGGCCCAGGACAGGGGGGAACACTCCTTAAAGACGAGCAGGAAAAAGCGCGGGCGCATGAGGGATACCAGGCCTGCGTGGTCCAGCCCCCACCCCTGCCTCCACCAATTAAGTGGACAGAACCTGCCAGTGCCAGGCTGTGTGGGGCAGCGGCAGCCTGGCAGACCCGCCCTCTCAGCGGACAACACCCTCCCTCTGCCATCCAGTGACATCCCCACCAGCATCAGGGATTAGCTGTGGTCCCCCAAGCACAGCGCCTCCCTGACCTCTGCAGGGGGGCTGGGGCACCCCCATGAGGCATGTCCCTGTCCAGCTCGGGACCATCTACACCAATGGGTGGTGGTTCTCCCAGACGGGAGGCCAGGGCAGGGTCACGTTCACACTCTCAGCCCAGCACCATCCCTAGCTCTCAAAAGGAGCTCACTCAAGCTTCCTGAGATGCTAAACTCAAACCAAGACTATCCTAACTTTTCTAAGGACTACTGATAATTTCACACTAAAAAAATGACCTGACAGTAATTCTGCAAGGAAAATTCTGACCGGTAGAAAGCAACCAAATAAACTGTAATTCATGGATAATCTTAGCTGACAAGGAGGATAATAAATGAAACTATTTGGCGTGGTCTCAATTGAGACTCTAGACAGAAACTTTCTGATGCTGGGCAGTTTTGCAGAAAGACCACCACGAGAGAACTGTGAACATGTGGGGCTCAAGGTCACACACAAATGCTGCTCAAGGGTAGAAGCATTTTTAAAACTGAACTCTGACCCAACGTCCAGCCTGCCAGTCAGAGGGAGGCACAGGGTGCCTTCAAGGCCAGGCTGCTGGCACTGACTCTGACAATCCCAGAGAACACCACAACCTTGGAAACCTTCAGGGAACCAGCTCTGCCTGGGAGAGGCTCACATGGGTCCCTTAAGGGGCGTCAAGCTGACAAAGACCAGACAGGGACAAGGAGGACATAGACAGTGTCTGCCCCTGCGCGTATACCTGACGATGTCGCACTTCCAGAGCTCCCCCTCGGGGCAGAAGCTGCTCACTCCCTCCCGGTACAGAAGGGCTCGCTGCTCCGTCAGCGCCCACACCACGCTGTTTCGGGCAGTGACTTGGACAGTGGGAACGGACAGTCGACCTTCACAGCTCTGGCGCAGGGGCGATCCACGCTGAGACCTGCCGGGGAGGGCGGAAAGCCCCCAGAGACACACCTTCAGGATGTCACTCCCCATTGTCATCCTGATGCTGGCTTATTTTTCTTTTTCGGTATTCTGTTATTATAGCCTTTCTTTTCATAGTAAGTGTTTTCTCTTTTTAAGGTTTAGTCAACCTAAGATGGTTAAATTGTGCTTAAAATAACGTCCATCTGAAGTGTTTTTGGATGCTCTCTGGAAACTGGAATGACAGTAATTCAGGACCTCCTAGTGTCCCCAAGTAGCTAAACAAGTTCTGAAAGAACACGAAAGCCCAGCACAGGAGCAGCCAGACCCGAGCCAGGAGGGCCCGGCCCAGAGGAGCCGGTGCGCAGAGACACCCTCTGCCCTCAGCGGCCACGGCCCTCGGAGACGCTGCAAGTCCTGTCTCAGGAGCTCCGAGGCCACTGCTAAGGGAACTGGCAGAGCAGCTGCTACCTAAAGCCTGTGCCTGCCGCCCTGGCCTGCGGCTGGGCCTCTGCGCTCCCTAACGTGTCCCTACTCATCACTAAAGGGCCCTGCGGCATCACAGGCCTTGGGCTGCACTTCTTTCCTTGGACTCAACACGGTGGGAATCACCTGCAGGACTTCTTACATTACTAATCCTCAAGCCAAACCCGGAGCCGCTAACCCGGTAGCTCTGGGTGGGTCTGAGTTGGGCTGAAATCACTGCCCAGATGATTTCTAAGGCCCTCCTTATCGCCAGGCCAGAGTGCCCTCTTTCCCCAGCAGGAATGATATTCAGATGCCTCTGGAAGTTGGACGTGCCTATCTTCCCAGCTATTTTTCACTTTCAAGGAAGCCAGGGGAACAGGCTGGCGAGACTGGTGGGCACACGGACCTGAAGCTAGCAGGCTGCCCTCCAGGCTGAGGCAGGAGCTGCTAGTACGCTGGTGCCCCACACCCGAGAGCAAGCCAGGTGCGGAGGGCTTCCAGTCCCGGACTGTCCCTGGCTGACCATTTCCAACAGAGGTGGAAACATCCTCTCGGAAGCAGCAGTATATTAAATGGTCAAAAGACTGATCTTTACGTAAATCCAATGGGGCCTCTTGACAAGCGAAAAAGAGCTCCTGCCCTGTACTCATTTCCAGGTACTGCTAAATCATGTTGCTTTTGGAAACCCATATCCCATTTTGCTGACAGTACATAAACACTGACTCTCATTACAGTTTATTTTTAATAAACAAGTCCCACTGAGTCTCTTCCAACAGCTAAAGGTTCCCCTCAGGGCAGTTTCCTAGGACAGATAAACTGCTATTTGGAGTAGATTATTTCTCGTTGTTTTTTCCTGACCCATGTGTAAATAAGGATACGGAAGCAGGGCTTTGACCGCGCTGAAAAAACTCAGTCGTGAGTTAAAAGGAAAAATGATTCTAATGTCATTTCTCTGTTACTCTTTCCCCTTCAGATTTGATACCAGAGGAAAGGGACATGCGATAGTTAGCCCTATAAGATTCAAAATAATTCTATTAACTCCTGCCGTAAATATGTCCTGGGCTGAATGTGAGTGAATAGCAGAACGCTGCTAATAGACTTCAATGGCAAATCCTCTCTTTCCGGAAATGTTTTAACTCAGAGTCACACCCAGCCCCTCCGTCACCGCCTCCGAGCACACCGCCACCAGAGCGCAGTCTCCCGGGCAGCCACCTGTCTGCAGGTACAGGTCCCCGTTGGTCCTGACGATCCAGGCCGTGTCGTCGCTCAGGGCCACAAACACCGCCTGCGGCAGAGCTTCGTACCAGTGGCGTTTCCCCTTGATGGTCACTTTTCCGCACGCAAAGGCTCGGTTAGACTTCTGTTCAATCTTCCAAAGAAGGGCGCCTGTGGAAATAGAAATTCTATTCACGGGCCAATGAACACCGAGAATTCTTACCCGCTAAGCTCCCTTCTGGGCGCTGCGGGCAAGTGATTTCTCCAACGCGCCCCCTTTGCTGCTACGACTGCCAGGGAAGGACAGTGCTGAGGGCGAGCCCCCGGGGCCCCCTCAGCCACCTCCTCACGTGTGAAAGGGGTCACTGGCAGCACGCAGGCCCTCAGGAAGGCAGGAGGGGAGACCACCTCAAGGACACAGCACACAGGGCGGGCATCAGGGGCCCGCACCACGTGGGAGGGGGCAGTGCCACCAGGTGTGCCGGGAGAGGACTTGGCTGGCCATCCTGAGGCACAGTGTGTGTCCCAAGAAAGAAAGCACCCAAAGGGACTCGGAGGGACAGGGTGAATTCTGGACCAGCCGAAAGGATAGGGTGCCGGAAAAGGGCGCATCTGAGATGGGCTGTCCCTTTTTCCACTTAGGAAAGGGTTCTACTAACCAGAGGATGGAGAGGGACGGAGGGAAGGCAGACAGGAAGCCTGTCTATGGGGGCGGAGGCAGGGTGCAACAAGCCACCAGTGCCACCAGGAACGCACAGGCTGGACAGAGGGTCCCAGTGAGGCGAAGACCGAGGAGAGGAGGCTGGCCAGCCCACAGCCCCGAGTGCCCACCCTGGTCGGGGCCCTGCAGGACAGAGCAGAGCAGCCAGGGCAGCAACCTGGTGGAGACAGAGCTCCCACTGGTGCGCTGAGGGGCTGGATGGTGTGCAGACACAAAGTAATTCACAGAATCAGGAAAGAATCGATGTTTATAACTGGCTGGGGAGATGAACCCAAAGGAAAATGAGAGGGAAAGGGTTAAAGTGCACAACTAGATAAAGTCAGCTAATGGAACAGATTATTATCTTAGTCCCTAAGGAAAAATATTTTTCAAACAGGCAAAAGACGGAAGAAAACAACCCTGAACAAACTAGTAGTTTACACAGTGACAAGGCCAGGAGAGTCAGAGGGAGTCTCTAACAGACATCACAGGCTCAGTTTTGTCTGCCTTCCATTCTGATGCTCTAACAAGCTAGCTGCTACTGCTACTAAGTCGCTTCAGTCGTGTCCAACTCTGTTCGACCCCATACATGGCAGCCCACCAGGCTCCCCCGTCCCTGGGATTCTCCAGGCAAGAACACTGGAGTGGGTTGCCATTTCCTTCTCCAATGCATGAAAGTGAAAAGTGAAAGGGAAGTCGCTCAGTCGTGTCCAACTCTTAGCGACCCCATGGACTGCAGCGCACCAGGCTCCTCCGTCCATGGGATTTTCCAGGCAAGATTACTGGAGTGGGGTGCCATTGCCTTCTCTGAACAAACCAGCTACAACCAGGCAAATACACATACATACTTTTGTTCTACGCCTTCCCCAAACAGGTAAAGCAGCCAACATTTTGACAGACATAAGATTCTATACAGATGGGGATGGAGGTAGACCCTCACCCAGGAAGCGTCTGTCCCAGCCCACTGACAACAGCCTGATCACGGCTTGAAGGACTGAATGCATTCTCTTTTCACAGCCCAGCAGTAGCTTGTTCACCCAAAGATGCATGTAGCTCATCAAAAAATAACTTCTAAGAAAGAAACCAAATATTTCAAATTTATCCAACATATCCATGGGCCCATCTTCATTAGTTCAGTTGCTTTAAAGCAACACTAAGAAACAGGAACACATTTTTCTTATGAGAAATTTGTATGTTAATATTTCTTTTAAAAAAAAGCTGCAAAATTCAAGCTATTTACATAACTTATCAAAAGTATATTCATGTGTTACCACTGCAATTAATACAAAAACTAAAAACTGAACTGCATTTACACAATGTTTAGTTGGTGTCAAATGATAGGGTGGGGGTGGGGGGGCCGGGCGCAGGGAGCCAGGGGGCGAACCTGAGGGCGAGACTGCCACCTGCTGGACAGCATCTTCAAACTTCTGCCAGCGCAGCCCAGCGCCCGGCAATGCACTGCAGAACAGGCCGCCTTTGTAGTCCAGGCACCAGAGGTACTTCTCGGAGACCGCCAAGCTGAGGATGCCGTGGCCGGGCCCGGAGTAGCCCATCCAGCTTTCTGCAAACTGACAAGGACAGAGCCTGCTGAGTCAGTGACAGAAGACAGAGCCGCATGTGCCCCACACTCGGCAATACGAAAAGTGCGCCAGCATTAAAGCTGCGGAGCTGAAAGGGCTGTGTACGTGCGAGTGTGTGTGTGTCTGTGAAAGGCCCTCTGAGCAGCCATGCGGAGACGGGCCCCGCTGTCTCTGGACCAGCTCTAACAGAAAAACTGTGAGATGGGAGCTGCTGTCCCTGCAAGGACCGCACCACATCCCTGGATAAACACTTTCTCGTAGATACTGAAACCTCTTCCCTAACCCGGGCTCACACTGTCATTCTGCGGGTGCGCCTCACTTCCCTCGTGAACGCAGCCTGGTCTCTGTGCGTCTAATCGCTACAAGAGAGACAGCACTGCCGCTGCCTTTGTCTTCTCCCAGGATGGTTTTGAGCTCTGCTCCGGTCACCAAACAGGCAGCCCGCCCGGTGGCTCGCAGACACCCGGCCAGGACACTGCCTGACTGGAGTTTGGAGACTAAGGTTTAGCTGCGAGGAGTCTTCAAAAAGCAAAGCTGAATAAAGCGTGTACTTTAAAAGTTTCCCAAGACTGCAAAAGAAACCCATGTATTTGCAAATTACCCACACAAGGACGTTCACTGCTCCACAGAGCATGATGCCCAATTCTTCTCAGCTGGCCCTGCTCCCAGGACACGCCTTATCTACACCCTCGAAACCCACCAAATGTGGCTTTCAGATGGCTGGGCTGGGTGAAGGCAGGCAAGGTCCTCACAGTGCTAGGGGCCCTGTCACCAAGGACTTTCTAAAACTCTGCCCAACAAGCCCAATCGCGCAGGCCAGAGCTGCCTGGCTAATGCCAGGGTGGGTGGGGCCCTGTGGCCACCCCCTCTCCACCCTATGCTCCTCACTGCGCCCAAGCCCTGCTCCACTGGGAGGACCTGCAGACTGTCTGACTCCTCCCTGACTCAGACTCTGGGACCCAGGACTGCCCGTCACAGGCACTGCCGTGTCCCAGTGCCAGACGCAGACCTTGGCAGCCGAAGGCACTCAAGAAAGGGCGAACACACAGAAAACCGCGGGAAAGGGCCCACTGTCTTAAAGCAAGTAAGTGCGACGTTTTGCTCTCAAGGCAGGACAGACAGCACTGAAGTTTGAGAGAGGGGCCCTGGGGCCACCCTGGCCCCACCTGCTACGTGACCTGGTGAAGCCAATGAAGTGCCTGAGTCTCCACTTCCTCCTCTGAAACGGGAGTGCCTGGCTTGTGGCTTTGTTTACAGAGAAGTAAACGAGCTGAATTTGTGAAGTGCTGAGTGTGATACCCGAGCCCTGTGGTTGCTGCTGTGCCTTGGCGGGACAGTGGTTCCAGAGGCACCTGGGGATGGCGCACCTGGCTGTAGATTCCCCCGCAGGCCACACCTCACAGCCACACCGCAAGAAGAGAGCTGCAATACACAGCTTTGAACTCAAACACCTCTAAGGATAATTACTTGCTGGCCTTCCCTGTAAAGAAGCCGCCTGCCAGCGCAGGAGACATGGGTTTGATCCCTGATCCAGGAAGATCCATGCACCAAGGAACAACTGAGCCCATGCAGCACAGCTACTGAGCCTGTGCTTTAGGGACCCAGACCAGCGAGCCTGCGCTCTAGAGCCTGGGGACCCAGACTACTGCAGCTCTTGCGCCTGGAGCCCAGGGCCGTCCCTGCCCCGCTCTCTCAGCTCCCTTCTATGCCTGTCACACCTCGGCACCAATGTTGAGTCAAAGAGATGCGCATCTGAGGAGAAGGGGCGGGGAGTGCCGGCCTCCAGCCTGCTCCTGCCTTCTCCTCCATGAGGGGATGGGCCTCTGCCCACTGGGTTCCTGGAGTGGCTCCAGGCCAACCCAGTCACTCTCCAGGATGATGGACACTAGGTGCCCATGCTGGGCTGGCCCTCCCAGGTCAGAATCAACGGTGAGAGGCTGCTCTTGTTGGTTGCTGATTGGGAATGACAGGTCAGCAGGAGCCCAAGCCATTTCAGATCCCTGTGCTGGAGACCCCTCAAACCTGGGCCTCCAATACTTGGCTTACAGGGTTGACAGTGGGGCTGTAACTTCTTCCCAGTGTCAGTTTGCCAGTGACTTCCCTTAAGGAAGGAGCCCTCGTACCTGATCGGCCTTGAGCAGCCCGGGGTCGTCCGTGCCCAGCTGCCTCAGGTCCTGCAGGGAGCGGCCCCTGCCAAGCTCTGTCACGCTCGTCTCCGAGGATGAAGAGGGCAGCCCGTGGCCATAGATGTCCTCCTCATCGCTGGATGTCAGCACCTGGTCCCGTGGGGGCTGCTCCTGGGCGCTGGCGGCCGAGGCCCAGAGAGGCGGTTGGCCTACCCCTCCCAGGTCACGCTCAGAAGCGACGACCACCATCTGGCCCATGTCAGCGTCCGGAGCAGCGCACCGGGGACTTGGGCTGAGGTGGCGGGGGGCTCCCACGTGCGTCAGGAAGCCCTGCTCTTCGGGGGGCTCCTCAGCTCTGCCTTCGTCAGCCGTGGCCCCCAGAAGGCGCTGCTCTGCACTGGGGGCCCAGCTGAGGCAGGAAGGCCCTGGCACCAAGTCTAGGAGGCAGGCTTCTGAGAAAGCGCCCGGGGGGCTGTCAGGCTGCACGGCCCCGTCTCCCCAGGCCTCCACTGCGCTACCCGGGCCACTATCCGCAGGCCGAGCCTCCCCCTCAAGCTCCACGATGTCCTCAGTGTTCTCCGTGCATTCTGTCGAACGCCAGGAGGAGCTCCCCGCCCCACTGGGGGGCTCTGTCCCGCCCTCGCCGTCGCCCAGGGGGCTTTCAGTTCTCCCCTCGGCTTCTCCGTTCAGCAGGTCGGGGGCGGGCAGAGGCACCTCCAGGACACTGAATGCCTCGGGGTCGCTATACTCCGGCAGCACACTGCCGGCCTCCCCGCTGAGACTGCTCTCCTGGTCAGGAGACCCTGTGCTGGACTGGTCCACGACGCTGCCCAAGCTGGAGGCCACAGACGGCAGGTCTGTGCTCACGGACTGGGGGCTGTCCCCAGGAAGCTCATGGCCGGGGGTCGACTCAAGAGAGCTGGGCCCCCCGGTGCTGCTCCCGCCTTCTGCTGGAAACAAGAACGGTTAAGATTAGGCAGGACGCCACACGTGGCAACACACAAGCTAAGAAACAAAAAGGCCTAAGGAGAAAAGCATCTTAAATGAAGGAGCTGTAGTTGGTGAAGAATAAATCTCTCAAGTACAAAGTATCCCAATGCAGGGGTGTTTTAAATGGATGCAAACACTGTACACCTGATGGGCTCTGAGGCTTCCTTCAATAAATGTTAACTAAGCAAAAACAAAGGAACAAATGGATCCCAGAACAATTTTTTAAAGTTATTAAAATATTAAGGCATCTGATAACATTTTCCTTCAATACTGCAGCGATCTTTAGTAGACAGGCTCAATAGGCATCAAGGAGTAAATATTAAGTTTAAAAAAATTCCACGTGAACTCCCGTATCTGGGACTTCCCTGGTGGGAGCTTAAGAATCCACCTACCAAAGCAGGGGATGTGGCTTTGATCCCCGGTCCGGGAAGATCCCATCTGCTGCCGGGCAGCTAAGGCCATGAGCCACAATGACTGGAGGCCGAGCTCTGGAGCCTGTGAGCGCGATGACAAGCCTCTGCAAGAAGCGGCCTGGGCGACACCACCCCTACTGCCGTCGGAAAAGCCTGGGCGCGGCACCGAAGACCCAGTGCAGCTGAGAATGAGCGATTTTTTAAAAATCCCGTGTCTGGGGTCACGGCCCCGTCTCCCCAGGCCTCCACTGCGCTACCCGGGCCACTATCCGCAGGCCGAGCCTCCCCCTCAAGCTCCACGATGTCCTCAGTGTTCTCCGTGCATTCTGTCGAACGCCAGGAGGAGCTCCCCGCCCCACTGGGGGGCTCTGTCCCGCCCTCGCCGTCGCCCAGGGGGCTTTCAGTTCTCCCCTCGGCTTCTCCGTTCAGCAGGTCGGGGGCGGGCAGAGGCACCTCCAGGACACTGAATGCCTCGGGGTCGCTATACTCCGGCAGCACACTGCCGGCCTCCCCGCTGAGACTGCTCTCCTGGTCAGGAGACCCTGTGCTGGACTGGTCCACGACGCTGCCCAAGCTGGAGGCCACAGACGGCAGGTCTGTGCTCACGGACTGGGGGCTGTCCCCAGGAAGCTCATGGCCGGGGGTCGACTCAAGAGAGCTGGGCCCCCCGGTGCTGCTCCCGCCTTCTGCTGGAAACAAGAACGGTTAAGATTAGGCAGGACGCCACACGTGGCAACACACAAGCTAAGAAACAAAAAGGCCTAAGGAGAAAAGCATCTTAAATGAAGGAGCTGTAGTTGGTGAATAAATCTCTCAAGTACAAAGTATCCCAATGCAGGGGTGTTTTAAATGGATGCAAACACTGTACACCTGATGGGCTCTGAGGCTTCCTTCAATAAATGTTAACTAAGCAAAAACAAAGGAACAAACGGATCCCAGAACAATTTTTTAAAGTTATTAAAATATTAAGGCATCTGATAACATTTTCCTTCAATACTGCAGTGATCTTTAGTAGACAGGCTCAATAGGCATCAAGGAGTAAATATTAAGTTTAAAAAAATTCCACGTGAACTCCCGTATCTGGGACTTCCCTGGTGGGAGCTTAAGAATCCACCTACCAAAGCAGGGGATGTGGCTTTGATCCCCGGTCCGGGAAGATCCCATCTGCTGCCGGGCAGCTAAGGCCATGAGCCACAATGACTGGAGGCCGAGCTCTGGAGCCTGTGAGCGCGATGACAAGCCTCTGCAAGAAGCGGCCTGGGCGACACCACCCCTACTGCCGTCGGAAAAGCCTGGGCGCGGCACCGAAGACCCAGTGCAGCTGAGAATGAGCGATTTTTTAAAAATCCCGTGTCTGGGGACTTCCCTGGCAATTTAGTGGTTAGGACTCTGAGTTCACTGCCAAGGACATGGGTTCTTACCTTGGTTGGGGAACTAAGATCTCACAAGCCCCACAGCATGGCCAAAAAAAAAAAAAATCCAGTATCTGATGACACACCCAACACTAAACACAAACTGATGCATCTGAAGATTTCCATAGCTTTCCTTCCAAGTTCATAGCCTCTCTGGTCCAATAGATGATATATGTGAATAAACCAAATTTTTAACTTAAGTACTGAAAGTATAACACTCTGTGTTAAATACTAGATAAAGCTTTCACAGTGAAACTCCGAGGAGGAGGACAGACACTGCTGCCTCGGCAAGCAGCCCCGCCCACCAGGCTGGTGAGAGGCCCCACGCAGCGGGAGGGGGCCCAGACGCTCTGCCGCGGAAGGTACCTGTCTTCTTCGTCCTTTTCTTCTTTTTCACTCTGAGAGGCTTCACCACGAGCTCCTGGTCGAAGTCCTCCGAGCTGATCACGCTGAATCTCTTTGAGGTGAGTGGGCCACCCCTGCCCAGCTCGGGGGCTGACTGCGGCCCGGAGCCACCGTCCGTGGAGTTGAGTGAGCTGCTCCTGCTCCGGGGCTCGCTGGCCATGGAGCTGGCCACTGAAGAGCCCCGGAGCCTCGTCTCGGAAGGCGTGGCTGCTGGCGGCTTCTCCGCATGTGGCCCGTGGACTTGCTCTGTGCACGCCGATGTCTCTAGACCATCCCGCACTGGTAAAGAAGCTGGTTTTACTGTGGTTATCGGAGGGAAAGATGATGTGCTCTTATTATTAAGGGTAACACGTGTCCCAGGTGACAGACTTCAATGTTCAAAAGTCTTATGCATCGATCCCACAGGCTGGGTCAGAGCATCAGATGGAGATTACTCAGGCGGGTGCCGAGTTCCCCTTCCTATTCACCCAACCCCCAACCCTCCAGACCACCAGAAACAATTCCAGCAAATGTGAGACCCTGACTGAAAGTAGGTGATCTTCAAGGAAAGTATCATAAACCGTTTTTTAAGAATCAAAGGAAACTCTCTGAATAACTCGTTTAAAGCTACAACCACTTAATGAGTAAATAAAAGTGGTAAGTTTTCTACATTATAAACTTTAATTACATCATTTTATAACAAAGTTTTGTAACAAATACATTTTATAACAAATACAAACCTATCGATGCTAGTCCTTCAGGCCTGCTTGAAATTCGTATAATGTTCCTGTCTCCCTTTAGGAAAAATATTTCATTTTCTGTGCAGGAAACGGACACGATATCACCTGATCCTTCCAAACCAGCAATTGTGGCCTGTCCAGAAAAGAAAATTACAGAACCAGGCAATGGCAAGAGCTCAACCTGTACAAGCACGTGTTGGAATCCAAAGAAGTCAAATAACTGCTGCTTGCTGTCATGGGAGTCATTCAACCCAACGTGAGGTAGTACCCAACAGATGGTAACTGAGTACCCGTCAGTACCTTTCTGGGACCGAGCCTGCAGTCTCTCCCCGCCTCCGGCAGCTCTCTCCACTGGCCTCGGTTGTGCTATCCGTGCCCACCCTGCCGCAGGCGCAGCCACTGGCCAGTCCAGACCCTGGCCCTGACCCCGTGACGCCACGCCCTCCACTCGGATTCTCTCCCTGGCCCTTGGTCACTGGGAGTTTCAACTTGATTCAGATGCCACCTCCTTGAGAAGAGTCCCTGACAAGCTGGCCTTCCTCAGCAATGCCCAGGACTCTCGGAGCTCACAGCCCTTTACACAAACCCTGGCCCAGCCTGTCTCTCCTGGGCTGGATGTGTGCTGGCCAGTCGAGGGCCCCTACCATGTGGATTCCTGTGGGAGAGGCCAGGTGGGCACTGGGAGTTGCGGTTGTGAATGAATGAGGAGGGAGACAGGACTCCTCCAATGCCATCTGAAAGCCGTCAGCACCCAAAACACAGGACAACCCTGAGCCCTCACTGACCAAAAAGCATTCTCAATTCCCTGTCAACAGCAAACAGGAGACTAGCTCAATGCAGAGGAGAAAATGGGCCCAAGTCCTCTGTTAATTCTTAGGCAGCCCTGACAGTGGCCGGAAAGCTTCCCATCCTGCTGCCACGTTCAGACTGTCTGTGCCCCACCTGTCTGGCTCCACATCTCCACCTACAAAGGAAGCTAATTACACCTGCTGGAGAAAGCTTTGGGTAAGTGTTCAGAAGAGAGGAACTGATGTGTAATTATAGTATACCTTGACCCCACCAACTAATAAGTGCACATTAAGTTCAAAGAGGACCCAAAGAAAAAAGAAAAGCTGTGTTCTCTAGACACGGGGAAGAATAAAAAGTGTCTTTCAAACGTTCTTTAAGAAGAGAAACTCAGGGCTAAAAGGCACCTTGGTGATTCCCTAGGCCAACTCACCCGTCCCTGCCCCATGTCGCAACAAAGACTTAGTGTAACTAAAAATAAATAAATTTTTAAAACAAAGAATATACTGAAACTGAACAGTTAAAAAAAAATCCTAAAGCAATCTCTATGGGCAATAATCTCATCACCCTACTTTAAACAGAAATTGTTTCCAACCATGATTTAATAGTGCTGGAAAGGTGTCCAAATACATCATCATGTAAAGTGGGGGTAAAATGGCAAAATGAAGTAGCTCCACTTGGGAGAAGAAATAAGGGTAAAAGAAATGGGTAGAAAGAGAACTAGAGAAGGGCCCCGCCTCGCTCAGCCTCACCTGGGGAACCCTGGGGAGTGGGCCCTCGTCTCACTCTTTCTGCCTAGTGTTTGAGTTTTGATCTCATTTCATTACGCTCACAGAAATGTGGTAACCATAAAATGCATGATCCGAAGAAATCATAAAGAACAAACTTACTTTTCTGCTTAAACAAAAACACACACACACTTTCTTAGCAGGGGATAGGACTACGAATATTTCTACAGAAACAACCAAACCTTCACCTGGTTTCCGTGACCAGCTCAATGGAGAGGCCACGCACAGGACCCAGGCTGCTCCACCCTGAGAGGAAGCAGGAGGCCTGCACACACCCTCCTGCCTCTAGACACAGAGGTGCAGCACCACCCCTTTGCTCACCTGGTTGACGGTGTCCAGGAGGTAAATGCTATATTCATTCCAACTCAACACCCAGCCTTCCTGGAGGAAACACGACAGGAGCCCCAGGTGCCTCTCGGGTGAGCCGCACCCGCCCCGCTCAGCCGAGTCCAGGCGGGGGTAGAGCTCGAAAGGCTTGACTCCTCCGGCGAAGACGTCTTTTAAGATGAACGTGGCCTGGACAGTCCCGTGGATGTCGGCCTTCCACAGCCGGAGCCCAGGCCGGGACGCGTACAAAGTTAGATCGCTTTGCTTACAGAGTCCTGGTATAAAGCAGGCACCAAACTTCCCAGTGCTGAGACGACAAGGAAAAAAGGAGGGAAAAGAGAGAGAGACGTGGACTGATTCACAGTGCTAGCTGTCAACCCCTCATCTTAAGTCCAACAGGAAGTTTTGGACTAAGCCAGAACAAGATTGATTCTTTTTCAAACCCTTTTCTACAGTGTGTGTTTTGGTTACGTGAACCACTGGTCTACCCCGAGCCCACAGAGGACACAGCCTCTGCCCGCACCTCCTACAGCAGCCTCAGAAGTGTGCACCCCACGGAGCACGCATCCCAGTTACACACACCGTGCCAGAGCCCCGTGAGGCCGGAGTCAAGACTCCTGTCCTAGAGAAGAGGATGCAGCGGCAGGAGGAGAGAGGGCCCCCGACTGCTCTCAAAGTCTGCTCCTTCCGACGTCTGCTGCTGGGTTCACCCAACACCCCAAGGAATGAGCTTCAGGCTCAGAACTGGGGCAGCCCTTTTAGAACTTCTCTTAAACCCACAATCTCTATTCTGATCTTCAGGCGTGGTGGGTTTTTGGTTTTCCTATGTTTAGTACCATGAAATAACTAAAACAAACAAATAACATGTACACCCAGGAACCTGTCCCTCAACTTTGGAAATAAAGCCAACAGCCGCATCGCTGATGTTCTCCTGCTCCAAAGGTCCCTGCCCCTCCGGGCCCCAGGTGGCCCCTCCGGGCCCCAGGTGTGAGTCCTGCACTGAATTCTGTGCTCATCACTGCGCTGCTTCCATCGACACTTTCACCACATACCTACGTGCTCCTAAACGCTACATACTTTGCTACAGACATACTTTTGTCTGTCATTTGTACTACAAAGTACGATGCTATTCGTAGTCTTTTTCAACTTGCTTGGAGAAGGAAATGGCAACCCACTCCAGTGTTCTTGCCTGGAGAATCCCATGGACGGAGGAGCCTGGTGGGCTACAGTCCACGGAGTTGCGAAGAGTCGGACATGACTGAGCAACTTAACTTTCACTTTAACCTAATAATTCTGAGATTTATCCTTGCTGAAAAAAGCGCGGAGGCTCATTTATTTTCACTGCTATATGGGACTCCATGATTTATTCACCCTCAGGTTGATGGGTATTTGAATTATTCCCACTTTTTCATCTTGAATTGTGCTCACCATGAGCATGTCTGCACATACCCTCCCGGTACACAGGTCTGAGAGTTTGTCACGGACATTTCAGAGTGGACTGCTGGACTGTCACGTGACTGCCGTGTTGCTGATTAAGAGCAGATTCAGGTCAGGAAGACAATTTCAACTTTTCTCTATGTGTTTACACCAGCCTCACTCCCATCAGCAACCTGGGAGTTCTCACTGCTTCACATCTCTGCCGAACCCGTGTCTCCCAGGGTTCAAACAGTAAGAGTTCAGTTTAACCTTACGTCCTCTGATTCTCTGTCAGAAGCACTTCCCTGATTCTGAACAGCAGAAGGCACTGTGGCTTGTTTTTAATACTTATCTGGCTGCACCAGGCTTTAGCTGCTGCATATGGGATCTCTGAGCTTCGTTCAAACTCTCAGTTGTATCATGCAGGATCTAGTTCCCTGGCCAAGTGGCTGAACCCAGGCCCCCTTCGTCGGGAGTGCAGTCTCAGCCATGGGGCCACAGGGAAGCCCCACAGCCCTGCCACTCACTCCACGCCGTGGACTTCAGCTCCCTCATCTGTAAACCAGGGATCACAACCCCCCCCCCCCGCCACAGGCTGATGTGAGGCTGAACGGCAGTCCGTGAAGACAACAAGCAGTGCCGGTGACACTACAGGCCCCCGGTGCCCACCCGCCTCCGCCGCCACGCTGCTGCGGGTGCCAGGCCCCGCCTCAGCCTCGCCCTGCACAGCAGCACCTGCTCCCAGGGCGGCATCCCAGCGCCCACCAGGCGAACTCAGCTGGGTGTTCTCTGCAGTTCAGCATCTCACTGCATCCCTCTGGACAGGGCCCACGGAGGACACACTATCAACTCAACTCTGCAGTGAGGATTGTCAGACCAGCCCGACACCGTGGGTCACTCCTGGACAGCTCCACGGTCAGCACCGTGGAGATTACTGCCTCTGGTGATTTCTTCTGGCAAGGTTCTCAATAGGGACGCCCTCAGGAGTTCCAGCAGGACAGCCCATAACCTCTTCCTCCTGCCTTTCCTGTCAATTTCCATTTGGTGATTCAATTTCCAAACCACAGTATTTTCCTTCTACTAATAAGTTCTCTTAAAAATCTGTCACTTCAGGTGGGGTGACTAAAGCCTTCATTTTAATCAACATTTAGTGAGCTCCCGCACCATGTGAGAAGCTGTGGTGCAGGCAACAGCAAAGATACAGGAGGAAGGTCTCGGCCCTGGTGTGTAACACACTGTAGCGGGCGTGTGTCAGAGACACGCCACCTCCACAGCTCCAAGAGCTCCGACAGCTGCTCGAGGCCTCTAGACAAAGGGGACACACTGTGCCTGGGCCATGGAAGGCTAGACCTTGGACACTGAGCGGACCATGACCCTCTGGGGAAGGACAGCTGAACAGGGTGGGCGGGGGTCCTGCTCCAAGAATCTGCTGAACTGTGTTGGCAGCAGGCTGGGAGAAGGTGGCCGAGCCAGGGGTAACTAGCTACATACCGCTCAGGGCAAACGGCCCTCCACCCCGACTCGTCCGCCACCCACACGCAGGGTGACTCCCTAGCGCCAGCTGAAGTCACTCTGAATCAGACACAAAAACTCTAACTTTTAAGGTCAAAGCTCTACAGGATTCTAAAATCATAAATCAACCGAGTTTCTCAACTTTGGTGGGGCTGTTTTGTAGAAATATCAACCATGACTTTACAAAATGTCTTTACTTCCTTTATGAGACACACCAATGTTGAAGTAGTGTTTCTAGTTATCAAATTCTAACCATAAATCAGATTTTCTAATTTATGTACAATAACGCTGAGCAGCAAGACAGCCAGCCAGAAACGAGACGACAAGCCACAGCCTAGATGGCAGGCTCAACAGCCGGATGCCCAAAGGCACCAGAGGGCACGATAGCGATGCTGCCCCAGAGCCCGCGTGGCTGGGTGGGGGCCCAGGCTCCACACCCACCCCGGCCCCGGGGGTGCTGCCGACCCGGACGGCCTGCCGCTGGACATGGAGGAGAAGTGGACGGCTGGGCGCTGCGATCGTCTGGGAGACACACACGCACTGTTCTGTTCAATCTGAGGGGGTTCACGGACTGATCACCCACCGGTCCCTGCAGCTGTCCCCAGGCCCGGCTGCCCTGCTGACAGGATAGCCTCCGCCCCCTTTGGGCCAAGCCGGCCCCGCTGTGGCCCTCCCGGGCTCAGGGCCGTGACCTGTACCATCACCTGGTCATCCAGTGTGTGGGCCCACACACCCAGACACCCCCACGCCCCCAGACACCCCCACATGTCTAGATCCCACAACCCGAGACACCCACACCCCCAGACTCCCATACCCCCACACCCCTAGACACCCACACCCCCGCACACACCCACACCCAGGCCCAGCGTGCAGCCCACCCCTGCCCCCCCCCCCCCCCCGA
>SJYC01047067.1:0-11877 GCA_006408675.1 Madoqua kirkii | reverse complement strand
GCTGTACAGAGCCAGGCGTGCTCAGGCCGCCCCCCCTCCTGCCTGAAGCCCCCACTGGCTTCCCATCTGGCCTGGAATAACTCAGGGCAAGGATTGGCTCAGGTCTTCCTTTCCAGCACCCGTCCACCCTCCACAGCTGCCCCAGTCCCCCGCTGGCTCCTTGAACATTCCAGGCCAGGGCCCAAGACAGGGCCTCGGCACCTGCTGCTCCCGAGACCAGAAGGCTCTTCGAACACTGGAGAGTTCAGCCCAAGATCTCTTCCCCAGAGGCCTCTGCTGACTGACAGCCTCCACCCGACCCTTCACCCGGATGCTGCCTCGGAGCACTGCCCACACTAAGACCGGCATTTCTGAGGGCAGAGCCTGGCTCCCCGCTGGGCCCCGGGTGCTGGCCGGTGGGACGCCTGGTGACCGAAGCTGCAGCTCCGGGAGGCAGCTGTCATTGGGATCCTTCTCTAACCGCGATCTAACACAGCACACAGCAGAGACAAGCTGTCAGGACACAGGTTGGAAGTGTTTCTGTGCACTCTGTTGTCCCCTACTTCTCTAACACAGCTCCCTAACAGAAAGGGGACTCGGCGTTTCGGCACCCTGAGACAGTGCCCGGTAAGTGTGCACAAAGACTCGGCCACAGAGACCCACCAGGAGAGGGTCAGAAGAGATGCTGAGGCTTCACGCCAGAGGTGAGAAGGCCAGGTGTGAAGGCAAAGACTGCTAGGTACACGATTCATGTGGAGGAAATCGGTTTTTAAGTCTCTCTCTGCACGCCACCTTCCTTCCAAAAAGACACAACACAGCAAGACACCGACAGACAAGCCAGGACAAGAAGTGAGGGAGAGAGCAGGGTCCCGGCAGAGCGGGAGTCCAGCCAAGTCTGCAGGACCACCCAGCCTGAGCGGCGGGTCCTGCTGGGCTTCCCAGGAGCCAAAAGGGAGACGACTGTTATAAGAGGACCAACTGTCGATAGAATTAAGGGGGTGTTCAACATGGAAAGGCGAAGCTGAAGGGGAGATGTGACTGTGTGAACAGCCATCGGCTGCTCTGCCAACAGAGAAAGGAATAAACTCACACTGTGTTCCTGCAAAGCCCGGGGCACAGCGTAACAGGCGCTGAGAGGACCAGGGCCTGGCACCACCAGCCCCGCGCTCGTCCACCCCCAGGCTTCTTGGCTGTCTGCTCCCCATCCTCCACCCCACGCCCTCCCAGCTCCCGTGCTCCCCTGCTGTCCCCCTACCCCCAGCCTCTGCAGACAGCAGTGTCCCTTCCCCTGGCACTCCTCCAACTTCAGCCACCGGGGATGGGGCTGGACCAACCCTGCTTCAGCTGTTCTTCCACCAGGAGCAGGTCAAAGAAGGGTCGTCTCTCAGCCAGGAGCTCTGACCGCTTCCAGGCCTGGACCCCCTTCTTCGGGACACCCCACCCCGGGTTACAGCCCACGTCCTGGCCGCACTCCTCACTAGGCTCCAAGCAGGAGACACAGCCAATAGCGCTGAGGTCACCTGCATCCACAGTGGCGTGGTTCATGGGAGTGTGGCGGGAACGCTAGATGTGACTGTGTGAACAGCCATCGGCTGCTCTGCCAACAGAGAAAGGAATAAACTCACACTGTGTTCCTGCAAAGCCCGGGGCACAGCGTAACAGGCGCTGAGAGGACCAGGGCCTGGCACCACCAGCCCCGCGCTCGTCCACCCCCAGGCTTCTTGGCTGTCTGCTCCCCATCCTCCACCCCACGCCCTCCCAGCTCCCGTGCTCCCCTGCTGTCCCCCTACCCCCAGCCTCTGCAGACAGCAGTGTCCCTTCCCCTGGCACTCCTCCAACTTCAGCCACCGGGGATGGGGCTGGACCAACCCTGCTTCAGCTGTTCTTCCACCAGGAGCAGGTCAAAGAAGGGTCGTCTCTCAGCCAGGAGCTCTGACCGCTTCCAGGCCTGGACCCCCTTCTTCGGGACACCCCACCCCGGGTTACAGCCCACGTCCTGGCCGCACTCCTCACTAGGCTCCAAGCAGGAGACACAGCCAATAGCGCTGAGGTCACCTGCATCCACAGTGGCGTGGTTCATGGGAGTGTGGCGGGAACGCCCACCTGACCTGACCTCTGAGCCGAGCTGTGCAGGAGGTGGCCTGCGAGGAATAAACGCCGGCATGAGACGCGGTGGGGGGCTGGAGACCCACGTGGAGCCTCGTCCCTCACGCCGTGACCCCACGCAGCTCACCTTTTCCTCGGCTGTGTCCCGACCTGCTGGACAGAGCGCTCCTCAGTGTAGAACAGCAGGCTCCTCTGCAGCGTGGAGACCAGCAGCACCTTCTGGCTGTAGTCCAGCTGCACGATGGAGGCCGGCTCCTCCAGCACCAGGTGCGAGTGGCAGACGCCCTGTGGAGAGAGGCGCGTGAGGCCCGCAGGCAGGCTCCAGGGGGCCCCAGCTCCAGGACTGGCCTGCGGCCCTCCTGCATCCGCATTCCGGCCAATGTCTACCTTAAATGAAGGCTCTCGTCCTTACCGCGTTCAGTGCCAACCCACTGCGATGGTACTACCCAGAGAAGCCCTCAGTGGTGAGAAAACTGTCAGGGTTACCGTCCAGGTCAGGCCATAGCAAGGTTGTCAAGAAACGCTTAAAACTTCTGTATGATTTTTTAAAAAAGCTTTCAGCACATGTGTCACTCTGTCCCTCCCTGTTCACTGAACCCAGGGTAGGCAAGGCCTGAGCGGGGGAGCCGGAAGACGTGAGGAGCCACAGGAACCGTGACATCCTGCGTTCACAGCAGCACTGCAGACACACTGCACCCTCCACCGGCTGACGCACAGCGACGACGACGACGCAGCTCAACACGCCTCAACTCGCCGCTCCTGTGAGTTTCTCAGATGGGGCTTATATAGGTCACTGGGCGTGTGCAGTGCTACGAACGATCTCAGCTGTTACAAAACCATGAATTTACAATTCGTGGGGTGAGAGCGGGAGGCCATGACCACCGCCATCCTGGCTAACTTGCTCTTTCCCTGCAACATGGTTCAAAGAAGGAAGACTCCGTAAAGATCTAAGCAGAGACATGCTGCACCACATGTGCTATTTATTCCAACAGAGCACGACAGGACTTGCTAAAAACTGCTGTGACAGCGTTCACAGTTCATATCACAACCTCCTCCACAAAGGGTATCCTGGCCTACGGAAAGGGTCAGAAGAGACAGGTTAGAAAGAAACGAAAATGTGTTAAGTATGTTAAAGAGCCAAGTCAAGCTTTGTGAGGCGCTTTATCACTGACACAAATGGTGTGTCTTTGGGCCAAGTATCTGTGCCTGTAAGTCCCTCTTCTCCTGAAGCCTGTTTCTTTAACTGTGTAGGAAATACTGATGCAACGTTGTAGACCTTCATGGCGAAAAAGGGAGCAGCCATCAGATTTGCTGGTAAGATTTACATACAGTAAAAGTCACCCTTTTTAGATATATGATTCCATGAGTTTTGACAAATGCATCCCGGTTGTGTAACCACCAGTATGATTGAGACTGGGAAATTCCCATTACCTCCACTATCATGGACATGAAGCCAGAGTTCCCTCCCACCTTTACTTACACAAACTGCAGTTTTTCAGCTTTCGACTTAGCTCGTAATGGAATTAAATTCATTGTATTCTACTGTGCAAAGGGCTTCCCTGGTGGCTCAGCTGGTAAAGAATCCACCTGAAGTTCAGGAGACCTGGGTTCGCTCCCTGGGTTGGGAAGATCCCCTAGAGAAGGGAAAGGCTACCCACTCCAGTATTCTGGCCTGGAGAACTCCATGGACTGTATAGTCCACGGAGTCACAGAGAGTCAGACAGGACTGAGCGACTTTCACTGTGCAAACCCACACATCTCTTCTGCAAATTTCATGAAACATCTGTATCTTTAAAAACGGATCAGAACCTCAATAAAGCTGGGAACAAATGACAGGGATGCCAAGGTGTGAGGAAATGAACAAGATGGCACCGGGGAGGCTGTCTCGCTCCACGTTCTGTAAGCAGTGGCTGTGCAGCTGTGTAACAGCGAGACTGCTTAAGGCACGGTGCGTGTGTGGCACGAGGTGCGCGCCTGCCACAGGCCGCTTTTGCCCCGGCTGAGCATAAACAAGCTTCACCTGGAAAAGCCTTGAAGGACTGTGTGCAGTTACGTTACGTCTGCTGTGCCAGCTAGGAGAGAATGGACGTGTCTGCAGCTCCTGTGGCTCCTCACGTCTTCTTCCAGCCTCTTCGCCCGCACCTCGCCTACCATAGGCTCAGGGATGGTGCTCACCGTGAGACACGGCGGGACAATCAGTGCTGCGAGCAGGGTCAGCAGTGCACAGGAGAGTGCTCTCCGCGTGGCTTTCCCTCCACTTCCTGACGCGCATGAGCAATGCTCCCACGGTGCAACCCACCCTGTGGAGTGACAGCAGGAAGGCACAAACACGGGATCCCTGAAAACGTTTCTTCACAAAATGTTTTCCTGGAGAGCAGCAGTTCTCAAAGTGTGGCCCACAGTCCCTGAGGGTCTCCTAGGAGCCCTCGAGGTCAAAGTCATTTTCACTATGAGGTTTTCTCTGCCTTCTTCAAGGAGCAGTGGTTCATACTGCTGGTGGGTAGAACTCCTGAAAGACTGGGGTCGGAGGGACCCCAAGGCGAGGAGGACACCAAACTCCAGGAACTGCCATGGTGCCCTCAGCCACTGGGCATGTGCAGCAAAAATGTGAATTTCCCTTCAGGAGGTCTTTGATGCAGGAAAATAACAATCCCAACAACTCTTGACCTTGGGGACCAGGGTCTTGACCTTGACCCTGTCTTTGTATTCCGTGATGAAACTGGGCCTGCACACGCCTCCCCAGCTGAGGCTGAAGTCCTGTGGTTCTTTTGAGGGGGAGTACTTGGACGACTGTACGAGCTGTGAGCTGAACTTTTTTCCCCACAAAATGTATTTTTATTTGAAATACTAGAATTACTCAAACTTGGGTATTTGGCAGGCATTTTCTCAGAAGGAATAAAGCATATCTGTCACTTCAAGGAAAATAACTGTGGGTATTTTTTGCTGATAATAAGACTTGATCTTCACAAATGAAGATCAGAATCTAAAAACCTGTATCCACTCTTGTGAACCTGATATTCCCAACAGCTCAAGACCTTTCTCATCAGAATAATGGAGATATTAACAATGGTGTTATTTTTGCTTTCAACTCAGTTCAGTCGCTTAGTTAACCCTTTGCGACCCCATGAATCACTGCACACCAGGCCTCCCTGTCCATCACCAACTCCCGGAGCTTATTCATACTCATGTCCATTGAACTGATGACGCCATCCAACAGTCTCATCCTGTCGTCCCCTTCTCCTCCTGCACTCAGTCTTTCCCAGCATCAGGGTCTTTTCACATGAGTCAGCTCTTCCCATCAGGTGGCCAAAATATTGGAGTTTCAGCTTCAGCATCAGTCCCTCCAATGAACACCCAGGACTGATCTCCTTTAGGATGGACTGGTTGGATCTCCTTGCAGTCCAAGGGACACTCAAGAGTCTTCTCCAACACCACAGTTCAACAGCATCAATTCTTCGGTGCTGAGCTTTCTTCACAGTCCAACTCTCACATCCATACATGACCACTGGAAAAACCATAGTCTTGACTAGATGGACCTTTGTTGACAAAGTAATGTCTCCACTTTTGAATATGCTATCTAGGTTGGTCATAACTTTCTTTCCAAGGAGCAAGCGTCTTTTAATCTCATGGCTGCAGTCACCATCTGTGGTGATTTTAGAGTTCTGCTTTATATTATATAATTAAATGTATCAACATTTGGAAGATCTGCATCACTTGGTACGTCAATATTTTCCAAGTGACCAACACACAAAATTACAGAATTGCAAAATCAAACAAAATGAGTCAAGGAGCCCTTTAAAGTGCAAGACAGACCAGTGGATCTCATTGTAACAGAGCAACAAACTTCCTCCACAGGCTTTCAGATTCCATGCTATAACCAACCTTTAAAGAAACTAATTTGGGGATGTGATTAAAGAACAGAAGAACACAGTTCTCTGGGAGGGCTATTAAAACACTCCTATTTCCCACCACATATCTGTGTAAGGCCAAATTTTCTTGATATACCCCAACCAAAACAATGTATTATGACAGATTGATTGCAGAATCCGGCTGTCTTCTATTAAGGCATATACAAAGAGATCTGCAAAAATGTAAAGCAATGCTACTCTTAAAAGCAGCAGTAGTTTTTGTTTTTGTTTTCTGCCACACTGCAAGGTATGTGGGGTCTTAGTTTCCCAACCAGGGATCAAACCCAGGCATCCAGCATGGAAGCGAGGAGTCTTAACCATTGGACCACCGGGCAAGTCCCATGTTCCACGTTTTGTTTTTGGCCTCGCCTTGCAGTTTGTGGGATTTCCCAACTAGGGACTGAATCCGGGCCCTCTGTATTGAGAGCTCGGAGTCCTAACCACTGGATCACCAGGGAATTCTCAGTACTATTTATTTTCACAAAAATATACAAAAACTTAACCCATACAAACAGACCCTCTCTGGATACCTCTTTTTAAGAGATACAGTGTAAAGGGGCCCTGGGACCAAAAAGTTTGAGAACTACCGCGACAGAATATTCACGATAGACAGGTCAGTCTCGGATCAGAGGGACTCAGAGTTACCCAGCTAGTAACCGCTGAATTTCTGGACACACTGGAATAATGGCTACAAGACAAAGAAGACGACGAAAGGACCACACCACCAAGGAGAGAATTCCAAGCGGGCAGACGACCGGCAAGACAGAGCGCAGGCAGGCCTAAAGCCACCCACACAACAGAAGCAGGCCCTCGGCCTGAAGCTGAGCTCTGCTGGGCGGCACCTGGCACCTGGGCCCCTGGGGGCCGAGGTTTCTTATCTACTGACTGAAGATTAGAATGTGAGGCTTTAGGGCTCTGTCCAGAGGCTTAAAGAGCAAATACAGGAGTGGAGCTGGCTCCCTGCTGCCACCAAACCTCCTTCTCCTCCACCACTCTCCCACAACCAAAGTTTGGCTGGGGTGAGCTCACCACCCACTCCGACCGCTGTCCACAGAGTGGACCAAGACTGCTGCCTGCCATGTCAGTACTCAAGGGAGGTGGCAGCCATCGGCCACAGGGCTGTCCTCTCCCCCAGCCCAGGGCACACCCTCAGGGAGCTCAGGGTGGAGTACACAGGCTACCCTGCATCAAGCCAGCAGCCGCTGTGGGCCGCCCCCAACATGTGGCTGAGGGGTTCAGGATGGGAAAGCATGGGACACTGGCCCCAAGGTGAAGGTGCACATCAAAGGAATGTGAACTCAGGGAGCCCAGACTCTCGCATCTTCCCACGTAGAAAAGTGCTAAATTCGTTAACTTGAGAGATTTTTTTTCTTCTTTAATTAACACACTTCTTGATGTTCAACAAGCAGGTTTGTTTTTTCAAAGCTCCTGTAGATCCTGGTTCTTCCTCCACTCTTTGGAAGGATCCCTCAGAGTTATCTGAGACTGTCTCCCAGGCTTCAGTCCTCAGTAAGTCCACCGAATAAAAATTCTCAACTTTTAGGTTGTGCTTTTTATTTTTCAGTTGACAGCTGTCATGACTTTGAAATGTTTCATGTCCTCCTCTACAACTGTCAAGGAGTAAGGCTTGGTAGTGCTTCTTTTCTGAGTGGGAGTAACAGACAACAGGAGAATGAGAAAAGGGTATGTTCGAGCAGAAACAAAGGCCAATTCTTAACACACAGAAGTAGAAGCTTATAAAGCTTCAGGAAAGCCCTTGAAAGAAAATGTTACAAACAACAATTGAGAATAGAGGCAGACAACAGGGGGCTTTCTGGTGGCCTAGAGGTTAGGGTTCTAGGCTTTTACTCACGAGAGCTGGGCTCAATCTCTGCCTGGTTGGGGAACTGAGATTTCACCAGCTGACTGGCGCAGACAGAAAAAATGGGACAAGGGTCAAGAATACAAATTACCCAGCTATAATTTCTCCAATTAGCTGACCAACAATACTTCTGAAAATGATTTTACCTGATCTAGATCCAGAGAAGAATAGACGATTTTCCCTTTATCATCTCCAGAGAACAGTTTCATCCCATTGGGGCTCCAAGCCAGAGCTGTTATGCTATTTTTGTGAATGCCAGTGACGTCAAATCTCCGAAGCTAGGAATAAATGATAAAAATACACACAAGAAAAAGAAAAGGAGAGACACTGAGATGGAGCTGTGTGGACGAGGTGGTATGCAATCCCTCCTGTTTTGTGGAGTAACTGGTGTGCCCAAGCTGCTTTCCAGGCAAAACCCTGCACAAGGGCCCATCTGTCCATTTACCTTGAAAACTGACGGAGAGGAGGCAGAGACTATTGAGCAACTTAAATTACCCATGTGTGCTTTTCACCAAGTGTCCTACCAGCAACAAAAATGTTATCTGACTACGAAGAGCACAGAGTTAGGCTTTTTTGAGCAAATATTTTCTCGGCAGATGAGGACTTCTCATTTTAAAGGATGAGAAGAATTTGCCAAGAAATTAAGAAATGCTAAAATGGTTGGCACTTACCTGTTTATTTCTCCCCGGCAATGAGGATACAAGCTGAAAAACTGCAACCCTCCCGGAGGCTGTGCCTGCAGCCACCAGATCATCGAAGCAGCTCAGCAGCTTCACCACCGTGATGGACTCCGTTTTCCCTGAAAGCGCAAACATTTAAAATGAAATGGGCCTGTCACTGGGCCAGATTTTAAACTGTGAAACAGCACCTACAAGTGAAATGGAAAACCTCACCATACAGCAGCCTATACATATTCCTGATTGAAAATGTATATAGTTCAGAAAGATAATTGTATCTCTTTTTCTTTCCAGGTTTTTTATTTTTGAAATGACAAAAGTGTGAACCACCGAGCTCTTCTCAAGAGAATTATAGGAGCTTGGACAAGAGAGATTGTTCCCCCAAAAGCGGAGTCTGGAATCAGGAGAGCTGTCCCACTCCTAAGCTCTGCTTCCTTCTCTCTCAACATGGACAAGTCCCCCACCAACTGTCATCCATGGTGTGCACCTGCCACACAGCTGTGCTGGAGGATCAACAAGTGCTTCATAAACTTATTCCTGGTGTGTTTGGATTCTTAGATCAATAATCATATTAAATAACATTAACGCAGGCTTAATACATCGGTTTAGTAAAAATACATGTCAAGCACTGAATACAGATCTTCAGGCTTTCAGTGCACTTGAATAATCATTTTTTATTTTGAAACCACTCATTCCAAAAAAGTACACAACCATTTCCACCTTGCTAAGACATATGGCAAGATCGTCAATAAGCTGTTTTGAACCCTGATGCAGTAATTTACATGATAATCAATCTGTCAAACCCGAGTGCACCCGCGCATTCAGGATCCTGAGTCAGCTGCTGGGTTAACACACAGCAGGGCAAGGGCCTGGCCTCTCAAAGGGGAGCCACAGCAGCGAGACGTGCACACAGAGAGCTGCCCCAGCGAGCGGAGGTGGTCACGCGGGAGCGCTCTTTCAGAGCATGACATGGGGTAAGGGAGCTTGATCTTAAGAAGGAAAAGCGGACCCTTGAAGATGCCTGCTTTTGCAGGTGTACCAGTCTAAAGTCTTACTAGGATGCCCTCTGGAACAGGCTGGAAGGAGGAGGGCACGGGCCCAGACAGGAGGACCAGCTCGCAGCTTTCTGCACTAATTCAGGCGAGCGAGTTCGCACCCAGTCAAGAGAAGTGGCCAACGCCACAGGCGACAGGGCAGAGAACCCTGGGGAGGAAAGATAAGAGGGAGGCCCGGTGAGGATGCCGGTGGCAGCGAGGGACAGGGCACAGGCCTCTCGGCAGCACGCGTCCTGAGCCAGGCTGCCTGGCCGGCACTGCACAGGCGTTACCTTCTGGGATCCTCAGACCACCGAGAGCGTAGGAGCTGGAGCTGTCCTCGTGATACCAGGGCTGCGAGACTGGTCTCAGGTCACACAGCCCGGGGGAACCGAGTCAGGACTCTGCCTGAGTGTGTCTGCCTCGGGGCTCCAGGAGACCCACGGCCGTGGACATGGGAGGTGGGGTCGGCCAAGGAGGAGCAGGACGGGGAGCGGAGAGCAGGGACTGTGAGGAACGGCTCCACCTCCACTCGCAGGTGAGAAAGGCACACACACGCCTTAGGTGTGTATCGTCTGACAGGCCAGCGGGGCCTCCCTGGTGGCCCGGTGGTTAAGACTCTGCAGTTCCACTGCAGGGCGGGCAGGTCCGATCCTTGTTTGGGGAACTAAGATCTTGTACGCAGCATGGCATGGCCAAAATAAAAAAGAATATCTTTCCTGGGAATCTGTAATCACAGAAACTGCCTCTCTATCAGGAACCAGAGCCGCTCACTGGAGACCTTGCCATGTCATGGCACAAAATCGAAGCAGCCGTGTGACTATTCTGGATGGCTTCAGAATAAAAGTCACTGCACACACGGGCTGGGAACGGCAATGCCTGTGAACATGCTTTTAATGGACCAATGTACTAAGCTTCAGTTCAGTTCAGTTCAGTCGCTCAGTAGTGTCCGACTCTTTTCGACCCTGTGAATCGCAGCACGCCAGGCCTCCCTGTCCATTATCAACTCCTGGAGTTCACTAAGACTTAAGTCCATCAAGTTGGTGATGCCACCCAGCCATCTCATCCTCGGTCGTCCCCTGCTTCTCCTGCCCCCAATCCCTCCCAGCATCAGAGTCTTTTCCAATGAGTCAACTTTTCACATGAGGTGGCCAAAGTACTAGAGTTTCAGCTTTGGCATCATTGCTTCCAAAGAAATCCCAGGGCTGATCTCCTTCAGAATGGACTGGTTGGATCTCCTTGCAGTCCAAGGGACTCTCAAGAGTTTTCTCTAACACCACAGTTCAAAAGCATCAATTCTTCGGTGCTCAGCCCTCTTCACAGTCCAACTCTCACATGCATTCATGACTACTGGAAAAGCCATAGCCCTGACTAGATGGACCTCAGTCGGCAAAGTAATGTCTCTGCTTTTGAATATACTGACTAGGTTGGTCATAACTTTCTTCCAAGGAGTAAGCTTAACATTCTTTAATATGATTACTAATATATGTCATCATTCTTGACGTAAGAATCAAAACATCCAAAGAATCAGACTATCACACCCAATACTACTTCGGATAGAAACAAAATATGAAGTTTCAACTTTTGACAGGGTAACACTCCAGCTGTTCTGAAAAATAAAACACTGCCCTCCAAACACCCAGAAATGCTGAATAAGATACATAAGGCACTTAAGTAAAGAAAATCTACAAGAGCTGAAACCCTAGAGAGTCCTATCAAACCAGACAGAAGCCAGCCCTGAAGGTAGCCACAGGCTGCCCAGTGACCGACCAAATCCCAGATCTGAGACTTTCTCAGGTGAGCAGGGGAGTGAGGACAAGGCTTCGGGCCAGATGAGGTGGGGAGCTGGACCTGACCTCCCCATAAAGCCAGAACCTGTGAAGACCTAACGCTCAGTGAAAGTGTAAACTAGGGAAAATCAATTTGCTGGCAAACGAGGCTGACAAGGAACTCAGTCTTGTATCTCAGGCACTGATTGGAGTGAATAAAAAGAACAGTTCCTAAGGATCTGTAATCACAAACCTGCCCCATCCAGCACCGGGGTTTGAAGTTATTCTCCCTCCCCACTCAAAAGCAGCTCCGTGCAGGCAGCTTATCTGACACGCTTCCTTGTCTGTTACACTTCAAGGGGCCTGGCAGAATGACCATCAACCCCACCTCTTGACTCAGTCTTGGCCCAGGCCCCTCAGGGTTCACACGTGCTGGGATCAGCCACACAGCTCACAGTGAGAGATGACCACAGGCAAACAGGCCCATGAAGAGGACTCAGCTGAAAGAACACTAACAGAGTTGGACAACCCTTCACCCCAACT